>JANHZT010001902.1:164779-175793 GCA_032468215.1 Stegonotus admiraltiensis | reverse complement strand
CAGGACACTCTCAATGGTGCTGTGATAGTAGGACAGAAGTAGATGCTGAGATAGATTTATCTTCCTGAGCATTCTCATGAAAATACTCCTGTCACAGGTTTTTTCTTATTGGATTCCAGTTCTTGAAATAGACTCTCACTAGGATTATGCTTAGAATCGGAATGCTTGAAATTCAAAAGAATATTCCAAGTTCTTTTTCATGGCCATCTGTGAAGTTTTTAAAATAAAGGAATAAATGCTTGCCTGTTACTTTGAATGTCTAAAAAGCGTTTTAATGCTTTCATCATTGTAGGTCCTTGGGAATGCCTTCAGCCTTGGGGTTTGGTAGATACTATCATCAGTAATCCACCTTACATTTTTCATGAAGATATGAGTGACTTGGCAGCAGAAATTCTCTGGTATACCCATCTTTTCTTCATTTTCCACATTGTGTATTGTTTTTTCTTTGCTGCAGTTTTAAAGCCAAAGACTGTGATGTTGAAAGCCCTGGCATTATTACGATCTCTTACAATTATTAAGGAAATAATAGCAACAGCAATCTCTCCCAAATCTGAATTCAGATATGTTTTCCTTTCCTCTGACAACATTATTCTCTACATGGGAGGAAGAATAGGTTACATATAGACATTGTAGAAAGAAAGTTGTATTAGTCAATTTTAGCCAAAAATCAGAAAGAATCTGAAGCATTTTTTCAGGCTAGCTGTCGGAAGGTCTCAATAAAAGCTTATGCTTTTTAATAAAATTGATTAATCTGAAAAAGTGCCAGACTCCTCCTAATTTTAGGTTCCATATAGATAATTGGATTTTTTATACCATGGCAAAGAGAATCTGTAAGGAGAAAATTGCCTAGAAAGATTTTCTTTTTCAAAAAAACAAAACAAAAACCTCTTCCTTTGATATCACAATCATAATCCAGGCAGTTTATGTCTGCTGTTAGCTGTTGAAAAATGAAGCAAGATTTCCTTTATGAGTGTTCTTTGCTGTCCTTTGGGCTCTTTCTAAAATCTATTAACATTGAGACTTAGGACTGAAAAAAAGTATTTCAGACTCTGAATATTTCAGCTAACCATCTGTTAACTATTAGGTTAAACAAAGCATTCCAGGATTTTGGGTGGCTAATGGATCTGCTGTTATTGCCATTGTAAATAATTCATCAAAGGACTTTATAACACTTTCTTTGTAATATTATACAAATAATAGATTTCAGCTTATCTCTCTTTAGTCGGTCCCCATAAGTCCTGTTCTTGTTTAGTCCCACACCTAGAGCAAAGTTCCAAGTTTGGAGAAAGCATTTGTGATTTACTCATCTATCTATCTATCTGTCTATCTATCTATCTATCTATCTATTTCAATTTCTATACCGCCCTTCTCCCAATGGGACTCATTGGACTTTACTGGAAAAATCAGCACTATCTTCGATGTGTTTCAAAGATAAGTACAGGATTTAAAATTAATGGCCCTTTTTTTATCATGCCTACTTTACCTAATAAAAAGTCACCTGCAGCAGCGTTCCCTAACCTTTCCGGCTTTGTGGACTGGTGTGGGGGACAGAGAGGAGGGTTCTGCATGGGCAGCAGGTGAGCATGCGCAGGTCCATTTGCATAAGTGATGGGCATGTGTGCCTGCCACCCGCACAAATGGAGCTTCGCACACGCGCTTACCCGCCATGTCCACAGCCCAGTTCCGAATGTGCCGCAGCCCGGTAGTGGGCCACAGCCCAGGGGTTCGGTACCTCTGCCCTATAGCAGTTCTATATAAAAGAGTACAGATAAATTAGACACAACCCCCGAGCTGTGGCCCACTACTGGGCTGTGGCCCATTCGAAACCGGACCATGGAAGTTGTGGATGAGCGCACACATGAAGCTCCGTTTGTGCAAGCCACCACCCAGGGGTTGGGGACCCCTGCCCTATAGCACTTCCGTATAAAAGAGTAGGGATAAACTAGACACATTAGTTTTGTTAAAATTGAAATATGGTATTGCTGTAATTTTTTTTCTATGAATGCTTTTGTTGACAGTGGTCTCAGTAACACAGTAAATGATTATCATCTCCAGAATGATCTGCTGGAAAGCCCCTAGGTTTTCCAGTAAGAATTCAGTACCAGGAATTTCCATTCTCATTCTAGTGACCAAATCAAATGACATGTTTGCCTTTGCAATGTCTTTTGAATTTTCTGTTGTCTGTAAAGCCAGGATATGACTTGGTTTTTAGAACATGTCTTTGTTTATAGCTTTGAGGACCTTGGTGCCCTGGATGGAGGAACTGATGGGATGAGCATCATCAAAGAAATTCTGAAAATGGCCTCTTACATTCTCAAGGATTGTGGGTAAGTTCTGATACTGACTGCTTCTTTTGAAATTAAGTTCTGTTTTAAGGGTCTAAGGAACTGGCAAAGAAAAGCAGTCAAAACAGGAGGCAAACAGGAGGAAGCAAGGAGATTGAAAGCACATTTTCAAAGAGCAGCAAAGAAAGACAACGAAGTTTACTGGGACCAGCATTGCAAGCAGATAAAAGAGGACTGCATGAAGGGCCAGCCCAGGAATGCGTTTGTGTAACTCAAAAAAGATACAAATACCATTTACTGCTCATAAAAGCATCATCAAAAATAAGGGAGGGACAGAACTATCTGATCAACAAAGATGTCAAGAACATATGGCAAGAATATACAGAAGAAAAAAGAGGCCCAGCCTCCTCAAGATTATAAGGAAAGGGAAACAGAAATAGAACCAGCCATCCTTCTGGAAGACATGGACAATGAGTCAGTTGCCAAACAGAAGAGTCTCAGCTATTGATATCCCCCGCAGAATTGCCAAGGCCTGAACCACCTACAATCATCACAGACTTGGGCCAGAAATAGCCACAGGTTTCGAAATAGTCATAGTTCATTCCTTGGTGAAAAAGGGTAACTCTAAGAATTGCTTCAATTACTGCACAATTGCCCTCAACCTTCACACTATCAAGATTCTTCTTAAGATCATACAACAACATTTGGTGCACATCATTGAAAGGAAATTACCAGGTGTTCAAGCTGTCTTCAGAAGGGATCATGGTACTGGTGATCTATCTGTGCTGGATCATAGAAAAATATCAAATATCAAAAGAACATCTACATCTGCTTTTACAAGAAAACTTTTAAATATGTATCATAAAGAGCCATGGAGAGCTCTAGAAGACCTGGGAATGTCAACACATCTGATTAAGTTGGTGCAGTTGCTGCATACAAATCAGGAAGCCACTGTGCATATGAAGCCACTGATTGGTTCAAGGTAAAGAAAGGAGTGCAGTAAGGTTGATTCTTCCACCCTTTTTATGCCGAAGTGATCATGAGGAAGCTGGAACTTAAAGAATCAAAAATCAGCATAAAGATTGGGGAAAGGACCATCAACAATCTTCAGAAGGATGATGACACAACTCTCCTCTTGGAAACCAAAAAAGTTCTAAAACCTCAGATCAAAAGGATTAAAGAAAAAAGTGAGAAATTTGGCCTCTTCCTGAACATAAAAAAACCCCAAGCTTATAATCACTGTGAGGAATGAAACTGTCAAAATAACAATTGGTGATGAAGAGATTGAATGCCTGTAGGAAAACTCTTTTTCTAGGAATGCAGATTGATTAAAAACAGTGAATCCAAAAATAAGCCATCCAATTGCAATGAATCACACAGCAATGGTGAGCATAAATAGAGTACAGAAAAACAAGGACAATAGCCTGTCAACTAAATGCTCATTAGTCTGCATTATTGTGATGGTGACCCATGATGGCGAACCTATGGCACGTGTTTCAGAGGTGGCACACAGAGCCCTCTCTGCTGGCACACACGCCATCGCTGCATGTCAGATCTCTGTGGCATTTCTTTCATGAGCTTCTGTTTCCCTGCAAATGACGAAACAAAAGCTGATGAAAGAAAAAGATCTTACCTCTTGCCGTGCTGCCGGTGTTGGGATGCAACTTCTGCTTTTTTCTGCCAGTCATTTTTTATTTATTTATTTATATGCCGCCCTTCTCCGGAGACTCGGGGCGGCTTACAGTGCGTTAAGCAATAGCCTTCTTACTTTTGTATATTTTATACAAAGTCAGCTTATTGCCCCCACAAACCAGGTCCTCATTCTACCTACCTTTGAAAGGATGGAAGGCTGAGTCAACCTTCAGCCTGGTGAGAATTGAACTCGCAGTAATTGCAGGCAGCTGGATGCTAAATACTACCTTTAACAGTAGCATTAGTCTGCTGTGCCACTCAGGCTCCTATTTCCCAATTTGAGAGAGAGAAGAAATAAAGAAAATGTACATAACTGATGGAATAGATCCTATTCTTGCTAGTGCACTCAAATCCCAAAAAGCAAAGTGCTTATGGATACCAGCATGTTTAGTGGCATTTAGCAATTAAGTTTCCTGCCTCACCTTTTCTTTTTTAAAGATGATTTGTAGTTTTAAATATTTAAGGACTGGCTATGGATACAAGTTAAAGAGTGGAACTACCATCAGCCACATCCTCTGTATGAATGACATTAAATTGTGTGCTGAGAGTGAACAAGACATCGGTGCACTGATTTACCCAATATGGATATACAGTGGGAACATCATGATGTCATTTGGACTGGAGAAGTGTGACCGGATGCTAGTCAAGAAACAAAAAGTAGTTAAGACTGATGGGGTGAATCTACCAGCAGGCCACATGGTAGACAGAGACCAAGTACAGGTGCCTTGGTATCCCAGAGTCATGGGAAACACAATGAGGAGGCAAATAAAACAGCAACATCCAAGAACCACCAAAGGATAAGACAGGTCCTGAAGAGCCAGCTCAGTGGTAAGAACAAAGTCCACACCGTCAGCATATATTCCCTGCCAGTATAGTGAGCTGGCCAAACAACAACATGGAAGTTGTGATATGAAGACCTGGAAGCTCTTCACAATGTACAGAGATTTCACCTCATGTCCAAAGTTAGAAACTGTACACCAACCGGAAGGAGAACAGACAGGGTCTGTTAGTGTTAAATCCATTGTTCTGGACTAAACACTGAACAATCAGGTATGAATCAATAAAATGACACCCAGAGATGAGCCGCTAAGTGAATGACTGGGCTAGCAGCAGACAGGGAAGGAAGTGTCATTGCAAGATAAGATCCTGAATGAGATATACCATTGACAGATGGCTGAGGTGGCAGGCATTGGGAAATCCTACCAGTGGCTGGAAAGGGCTGGACTAAAAGACAGCACTTAGGTACTGATCATAGCAGTAGAAGAACAGGCACTAAGTGTAAAAATGACCAGGCTGAGCTTGAGGGTGGGGTCAAACACATCATCATTTTGGAGTCACAATGTCCCCATAAAAGACCTAGATCCAGCCCCCTCTTGAAGCGTGTTGATTCTTATCTGGCACCAATTTCACTTGATCAGATTCTTGTGAATGTAACAGGAAATAAACTTGTACTGCTTTTGGACTCTAATCTGGACCTTTTGGTTTCCTACACCTGACATTAAACACCGGAGCCATAGACACGAGGAGTCTTCTATACCAGACAGGACCCAAGGGGCAAACTATGCAGAAAGGCCTCAGAGACACTCCAACACATTAGTGGCAGGGTATAAAATGAGAAGGGACTAGCCAATCAACCAAATATCATGATAATAGACAAGGGCCAGAAGACAATGGTGGTGGTAGATAAAGCAATGTCAAGAAACATTGCTGGAAAGAGTATGAGAAGCTCAAAATGTACCAGGAGCTAGAGAGGATGTAAAAAGTAAAGGCCAAAGTGGCTCCAGTGCTGGTAGGAGCAATTGGGGCTGTAACAGTGGTGGGATTCAAAAATTTTTACTACTGGTTCCGTGGGCGTGGCTTGGGCATTGTATGGCTTGGTGGGCATGGCTTGGTGGGCGTGGCAGGGGAAGGATACTGTAAAATCTCCATTCCCTCCCCGCTCCAGGGGAAGGTTACTGCAAAATCCCCATTTCCTCCTGATCAGCTGGAATTCGGGAGACAGAGAAGTGATGGGGGTGGGGCCAGTCAGAGGTGGTATTTACCGTTTCTCCAAACTACTCAAAATTTCTGCTACCGGTTCTCCAGAATTGGTCAGAACCTGCTGAAACCCACCTCTGGGCTGTAACTGTTAAGCTGGGAGACTGGCTCCAATAGATCCCAGGAACAACATCAGATCTCTCTGTGCAGAAGAGTGCAGTCCTGGGAACATCTAGGATACTGTGCAGAACCTTCAAACTTCAAGATTGAGGCATACCGTATTTTTCAGACTATAAGACGCACTCCCCCCCGCCAAAAAAAAGATGGTGGAAATGTTGGTGCATCTCATACACTGAATACAGCCATTTTCGCCTCCGGAAGACCTGCCCCACTTGTCCCATTTTTCTGAAAAACTGGCCTGTTTTTGCAAAAAAACAGGGTGCGCAGAGGGTTTGGGAGGCCTGCAGAGTGCTCCTGGGGGCCGGGGAGGGCAAAAACTTTTTTTTTCTTACTTACCTCTTCAAAATCTTGGTGTGTCTTATACACCGGTGCATCTTATAGTCAGAAAAATATGGTATACATAAAAGTTTTTTATAAATGATTATTCTGTGATTGATCTCGATCACCATGATAATCATTTTTTGAATGGGTGAGACATGACATCCACTTATGAGGATGCCTCCGACATGCTTCTGTAGAGTGTTGGAATGGGAAGGTTTTCTATCCCACTTCCAGAATTGAAAAGGTTCCCAAGAAGTCTGACTTGTCTTGGTTTTGTTTTCCTATTTAGTAATCTGCAAATCAGAAAGAAGAGAGATGGAGAATGAAACTATTTTTTTAAAAATTCTGAGTAGAATTCTGTCCCCTCTCCGTCACCTTTTGAGTAGGAAAGGAGAGGAAAAAAACATGTTTACTGTCAGGTCATATAGTGTCATATATGAGAGTCACTTTCATGTAGTTGTTAAGGCAGCAGACTAGAAAGCAAGAGACTATGAGTTCAAGTCCCACCTTAGCCAGGGTTGTTGTGCAGAAAATGGGAGGAGGAAAGTGTATTATAAATACAAAAATACAGGTTGTCATTCCTGTGCCTTATATTACCATATAACTTGGACGAACTAACTATTAAATTATATTCATTTTCTTTGTTCTCAGAAGTATTATTCTGTGTATAAGTTACATAGTGTGAAAATTATCGCCAACACAATGTGCAACCTACACTGGTTACTGATAGACATATGAGTGTAATTTAAAGTCTAGTTATCACCTACAAACCTCTGTATGGCATCAGGTTAGTTATTTGAGGGACCATCCCTCTCTCACTGTTTTTGTTTCTGCCAGGGGTGAGTTTCACTTACCTTTGCTACCGGTTCACTTTGCTACCACATCCGCGCATGTGTAGAAGCTTCTGTGCATGCGCAGACCATATTTGATGAAGTTCGGGTGGGTGGGCGGAGCCTCCTGCCACCACCTCTACCAGTTCACTCGAACTGGGGTGAACCAATAGCAACCCACCACTAGTTTCTGCCCATCCTACAAGATTAAATGGAGTCAGCATGCTCTGGGTCCTGTTCATTAAACAATGTCATCTGATGAGACCCAGGAAACAGGCTTTCCGCCCAGACTTTAGTCTAGGACAAGATTTAGGTTCTTTTTGTGAGGGGTTCTTATGTCTGTTCCAGCAGGGTGACCATCTTGCTTTTCTGTTGACTACTGTTATTCTGTTTCTATGGTTTTCAATTTTTACCTTGCCCATAGTCACTGAGAATTTGGGCAATTTTAAAAACGTGAAATTATAAGAATAAAGAACTTTTTTCTCACATAGCCCTTAACTACCGGTAATATTGACTGAAACTGTTGTTTCCAAGAATGCTTGTGGATCTTTGAGACTTAAGAATTATATAATTGAAGAAAATTATAGTGGAAAAGCTGGAATTATAAATGAAACACTGAAAGAGGATAAACCATTTGATGGAAGTGTTCTATGTTCTTGGACTGCGTTCATAAACAATTATAGCAATTTGCGAGAGCTCCTTTGGGGAAGATAAAGGCTGCTTCTCCCAATATTATCCTGTGCTTTGGCTTTGGTGTATCTTTCTGTCATTATGGACACACCTGTTTACCAGAAAACCTTGCTCTGCCACTAGTGACAGAGCAAGTGCATGAAAACAGGTTGGGAGATAAGAAATTCTAGGTGGCTTCATTGTTTACAAGTAAAACTCTGTTCAAACCAGCAGGCAAAATGCTTGCTATATTTCAGTCCAATATCTTTATTATAGTTATTCTAATATATGCTATATAAAGAAGAACAGAAGGGAATTTGCAAAAAAAGCAAACAACACAGAACACATCACAGAAAATTCTTGTCAAGCTTTGAATAAGACCGAAAATTTCAAATAATTTCCACCAAAGAGAAAATAGTGCTTCTTCTAAAGCAGTGGCTCCTAATCTTTTGGGCACCAGGGACCGATTCCGTGGAGAAAGGTTTTTCCATGGACCGGAGGGGGTGTGGTTTTGTGTGCTTCCTGCATCCTGCGGATGAGGCTTTGCTTGTTTGTGCAACCCAGTTGCTGGTCCATGAACCGGGGGTTGGGGAGCCCTGTTCTAAAGCATAGAGTAAAAGCTGGTTAGAAGATCGTTCCTGCTCTCTTAGAAGACCAACTTAAAGGAAAGAACTTTGAGATAACTTTTATTTGTCATCTGAATCATTAACTGTAATTTTCCAAGGTCTCAATTTTTAAAAAAAACAAATTCTTTCTCATAGTTCTCTTCCCAAGATAGAGAAGTCAGCAGCACAGAAGAAAAATTTCTTTCTCTCACTAACGTGAACTTCTTCCATATGTAATTTTAACTGAGCCTGATTGATTCAATTTTTGGGGTGAGAAACAGGAAACATTTTACTTCGTTTTAGTTGTTTTGTTGTCAGTTTATTTTGTGGACTGCAAAATGCTGTGAGTAAGCTTAGGCATGAGTTTGGTTACAAAATCACTGTGCATCACTGTGCATTTTGTGGTTCTTGCTAAAGTATTTTCAAAAAAAGCACGTAATATACTTTATGTTTATAAAATGTAAATTTCAAAATTATTTAACAAATGAGAACTTACAAATTTTTATCCAAATGAAAACAGTAATTATACTATATTATTTGTACAATACACACACATCAAAACAATGTTAAAAAGTGACTGAAATAGATAATAATTTCTGGGTACAAGCAAATTAAAGTTTCATTGTACAGGAAATTTTTAAAAAATTGCACCCTAAAATCAGTCACTTACATTGTGACCTATATCATCAATTATAAAAAGTTAATATTTCTTTTTTTAATTACTAAATCTGTGTGACATATTACAGGCTTCAATGCGAAAGCTAAGCCATGTTGCAGTTTAATACCTAAATCCTTTTCATTATATTTATTTTTGCTACTTACTGTAAGTCTTATAGCAGAAATTTGTTTTATGAAATTTGTTTTATGAGAATGTTTGAGTACCTACAAACCAGATACTGGATTTCTTCATTGCCAAAAATACTATCTTGTTGCAAGATTAATATTTCAAGTGCAATCTACTTTACCATCTGGGAATCTGCCTGCCAGATGGTTCAATACTGTGGCATGTTATCATTATTTATTTTGGTTTCCATACTAGCAAAAAAAAAAAAATCACTTCAGGGCTGAAACGGGCAAAATATCCCAAATATTGTGCTTTCAGCTTCCTTATCTTGGCCTTAGCAAGCTCAAAAATCTCAAGTGGCACATGTACAGTAGCTCCATTAAAAAACAGACCATTATGGATTCTGCAATATTGTCAAACAGTACTTGGCTGCAAGATCATTCCCATCCTCAATTGCCTTTGAAAAAAATTGAACTAGTGTTTTGTAATTTCTAATTCATTCTTTCATTGCAAGATGACTAATATCCATCTAACTTTGTTGAAAGGGACGACATCATTGGCTGCAACTCAGACTTTCCTATTAGTTTTGATTCTGGTCTTAAGTGATTTATCCCACTGCCTTCTGGAATTCTTCACAATTTGCTTGGGGTGCAAAAAGATGGGCTTTTTGACTGTGTGTCTATTCAGGTACTCAGTCTACAATGAATTTCACAGCTTTCCATCAGCAAAATCATAACAAATTTTGATTTCTACACTTGAAGGCATACTGCATCTCCAGTTTCAGTGTAAGAAAATATTTAGTGAACCTGCTCAGGCAGGTTAATTTATGCCACGAAGCCCTAATAACTTAAAACTTCTTGTCACTTTTCAATTTTCTTAATATATTGTAATAGTCTGGCACCAATCTTTGAACTACTTGCTTTGACATCTTTGTGGGATTTAAATTTACATTACTGACCTATTGCATTATTGGCTTCAGCCTAAGTCCTGAGCAAGGACTTCCTGCTTCAGTTGAGTCCCTTCTTTGCCTGGAGGTCAAAAGAATGTCTGCATTCTTCCACCTAGTTCCCAAGGGCTGGGCAAAAAGCTTTCCTGTCCACTTCCTCCCTCTTTCTCTGGATCTCTCTCTATCTCTCTCTCCTTTCCTTTGTTGGTACATCATCTCAGCGTATCAAGTATTATTACTTCAATAATACAGATTCTTGTGCAATGGTTGCTTGCAGCCACATGGGTGCACAGAGAGACCATTGATTCTAAGGCTTGATCTCTGAATTAGAGCAGACATTCTGAAAAGTAAAATTAAATTATTCCTAAGAAAATAATTGCTAACAGCAGTGTTGTGAGAATTGATGAAATGCCAGCTGAACTTATAGTTGATCCCGTTAATTTTTGTAAGCCACTTGAAGGCAATTATAGATAACTCATTACAAGGATGAATTTATATCCCAGTGCTAGAAAAATCAGTGCTGAAGGATGCTTTAAGTACAGAGCACTTTCATTTTTCTCCTATGCTAGTATAATAGTAGTATAATAATGATCATGATGTTGCAACCTATACCTAAATAATACATGGAACAAGAACTTTGCCGGATGTACAAACTATTTTCAAAAGAGGCACCTGAGAATATATTGGTACCATCTAATGAAAAAAAAATCAAGAGAATTCTCCCC
>JANHZT010001902.1:124186-134507 GCA_032468215.1 Stegonotus admiraltiensis | reverse complement strand
CGAACTTGCAGTAATTGCAAGCAGCAGATGTTAATAACAGTGTTTTTAGTCCACTGTACTACCAAGGCTCATTTGTTAAGTGAATCACTGCAGTTGCTATATTAGTAACACAGTTATTAAGTGAATCTGGTTTCCCCATTGACTTCGCTTGTCAGAAGGTTGCAAAAGGTGATCACATGACCCTGGGACTCTGAAACCATCATAAATGTAAGTCAGTTGTCAAGCATCCAAATCCCCAAGCAGATCGTGGGAATGCTGCAATGGTCATAAATGTGAAAAAGTAACTTTTTTCAATTTGCCAATGCATTTTAATGTTCCATTTGTTTTGTCCCACTATCTTAGACAAAGTAATCTGCCATAGATATCTGCAGAAAAAACCGAATTCACACAATTTGAAAACTACTTAACAGTTCTTTAACTCTCTTGTCCTTTACTAGTTCAACCAGTTTCCTAATTTGTCTCCTGCTTCTGTTATATGATTCTGTATGTTGTCTGAATGTGATTCAGAGAGAGGGTCCTATAAATCCTATTTGTAAAAACTTATGTATTTTTTTCATTCCCCACATTCAGGCAATAGGTCTTTGGAAAGAAACTGCCCTTCTAATAGTTTAGTAACACCTTTTGTTACCAGTTTTCAGACCCTTGGATTGTCAGTATCTTTTCCAACCAATGATATACATTTTAGCTGAATTTCCACTATCATAAGATGCAGCGGGATATATTGTTGTATGTCAGCACATAGCTTGAAATGTGCTTTTCTTTTGAACTGAATGTAACCTGCAGAAGTTCTTGGGAATATTTCACTTATGCATAACTGAAAGTAGATAGCACTGTGGTTTTTGCAAACTTTTTAAAACTAAGTTAAATTGGCCACATTGCTTGGGCCCGTTTTCTTTCCAGCCCAGTAAATCTTCTGAGCCATTGGATCATTCTATTTTCTTCCACAATGATTGACTTCTGCCCCTTCCCATTCCTACTATTTAAGATTCCCATTCCTATGAATTCCCCATCAGCCAAAATACATTCAATAATATGCCTTATAAATAATCCTTTCTGAATCCATTGTGGATCAGCATCTAAGTTGTAACAAAAACAAAGGAAGTCAGAAGGAAGCAGGGCATCAACCAGGAAGAAACAGATAGCAGTGGCCTAGTCCAGAGGCCGATTATACTAAGGTAGAAAGATCATTTTTCTTTCTTTCACTGGAAAGAAAGGGACGTGCATAAGAGCACCAGTGAGCCTACCGTCCCTGTCCTAATGTTCCCTTTAATTGTATTCATTTTATGTATTCAATTCATGCTTATACTTATATATATTATCTAATATGTACTCAACAAAATAAATAAATAAAATAAATAAATAAATAAAGGGTGACATAAAATAGAACAGCTGCCATCACTAAATCAAGGTACAGGAAAAGTTGTTGTTTTTAATGTTTTAATTAGTTGTGTTTGTAGTTTTTTAAAATCATTGTAAATGTGTTTTTTTTTAATCTTTGATTGGGAGTCACCCAAACTTGGTTAAGATGGGCAGCTATATGTTTTAAATAAATAAATAAATGGCATGTATCTTTCCAACATGGAGGTCCTTGTCACTGAATATTGTTCCGTGAGTGGGAAAGAACCACCACTTAAGGACTTTGCAAGAGAACATATGGGCCTATATCTTAAGCTTTAATCAGTGTTGGGGCAAAAGCATCTAGATTCAAATCTACTCTTGGCCTTAGAAGCTTGCTGTGGACCATAGGCCAAATATTATCACTCAGACCAACCTACTTTGGATTTTTGTTGCTTCAGAGGGGGGAAAATAGAGAAAGAAGTGGAATCTGTGCAGCCTTGAATATTTGGAGGAAAGTGGTGGTGGTGGTGGTAAGATTTCAATCATGCAGTTATGGATACCAGATTGACTTAAAAAAAACAAAAAACCACTGCCTTCCATCTTGCATATCTCCTTATTTTTATTTCTATGAGGAAGCCAAGCAGATGTAGAAAACAGGAAGAGTCTGACTGTGAAGAGGGACCAGAGCAGGTTAAATAAACTCTTTTCTAATGGCCAAATTGCACCCCTCTGCTTCAAATATGCCTGTGTGGTTTCAACTATACATTTGCTTTTGCAAAGTAATTATTTACAATCTTATGTAAAGATAGGAAAAACCTATCTTTTTCCTATCTTTAGGGACTGACCAGTTAAAGAGTTATGTAACTCTTTGTTACATAGAATTGCCAGTTCACACAGAAAAGGTTTATCTATTGAAACAGTTTTCCTTTTTTTTAATTAAAAAAAGTTATCTGACAGACCTCTATTATGTGTGTTAGCATTAAACACTGGTTTGCCTACGAGCTTCAAAACAAGTCAGGTGTCAAGAGTTAGATGAGTCAAGAAGTAGGAAGGACTATCTCTGCATGTATTTAGACATTCTGAGGAAAGCATTTTATGGATGCCCTCTTCACAATTAACTGTGCTGGAAACTTCTCTTGGAACCTGCCTTCCTTATGCCCTTCTGGATTTTAAAAAGCTCTTACCTTGTGTATTTGTTCCCACCACACAAGAAGTAAGAGCCTTAAGTATCATCATGCAGCCATTTCTTTGCAGAGAATCTGATGCTACGAAGAATCATGCTCTTTTTGGCTTTATTGGACAGCTGCTCAAGGAGTGGCTTGGCTCTCACCTTGTCTAATTTCTTGGAAGCTTTGAAGCACAAGTGAAAGGGAGGGGGGCATGGACACCCTGTTTTGCAGCAAGCTGGTGGCAGAAACTTTGGCTGAGAAGAGAAACTTCTTGGCGCTCATATTCTTGTACAGCCTTTGCAGACAGCTGCTGTCAGGACATTCATCCCAAAACATTGGGGGGGGGGGGCCTCCATAGCCTTTTAAAATCATTGCTAGTTTAACGCTTCCAAATGCCATATCGAAATCAACATTTATTTATTTATTTTATTTATTTATAGTGCGATTTATATGCCGCCCTATCTCCAAGGACTCAGGGTGGCTCACAACAGTAAAAATGCACAGTTCCTCATTACCAGACAGTATAAAGGCTAAAATGCCAATTTAAAACAATTTAAAATTCATTAAGAACCGCCCCGCCCCCCACCATCAGTCCAGGCTGCGGAACAATTGGCAGGTCTTCAAACATGCCAATCTTATTCCAATATTGTCTTTAAATTATTCCAGCACTTAATTTTAGTTCTGTATCAATGTTTACTTTGGACTTTGTGATACTTTTATCACTGTAAGCTGTTTTGATGGAGAAAACAAGGGTAGAAATTCAACAGATAAAAGGCATAATACATAAACTTCAGCACAGAAGGAAAGAAAATCAAACATGATGAACTCATTCATAAGAAATGCTGAATGAATAGATAGAATTGATATAGAAGTGGCTAGTTTATACTACGTAAATGTAAAATGTTGAGGTTTGATGTTACTGTCTTATTTTACTGCACCAAAGGGAGTCACAAGTGAACGCCTTTTCTTTCTTTTCCCCTTCTTTTCTGCACTTTTCCCTTCCCTTTTCCCTCCCCTATTTCCCTACTATGTGTTTTTGTAGTTTTGTATCTTATACTATAAACTAATACAAAAAGAAACAGTGATAAGAAATGCTGAATGTGGGGATGGATAGAGGGGTGATATGCCCTGCATAGAGCAAACCCAATCATCCATGGGTTAGGACTCAGTTTTAACCCAAGCCAGGCTCTGTTTAATATTAGGTTACACAGATAGATCTTCTACTGATCAATTTCCGGAAACATGGAAAGATTATTATCATAGTGTTAACCCTTCTTCCAGAATACTGTCCTGAATGTGATACTTCTGTGAGAAACAGGAGTACCACACAGAACAGCTTTGTGAAAAGAGTAGCCATTGAGGCAGTCCTTCTCTGATTTGTTTGGGGGGTTTTTTTAGTTCCCCTGTAGATCTGGGGTGAAAGGGCCTAAGTCATTACCACCGATCTATGGGGTGGCTCAGACCTTGATTAGGCTAGCATGGATATTTACTTTTTAAGATCGGAAGGAAGAAAACAGCAGGACAGCTAATCATTTTCCACAGAGAAGGCTGGGATCCTAATGAAGATGGCTACTTTCTTAACACTTTTCTAATATACCTCCTTGGAGTAACTACGTGCCATTTGTTCCTTTATGTGCCATTTTACGTGCCATTTATTCCCCTTGGAACCATGATAATAAAATTACATATGTCATTGAAAGTATCTTCATTTCCCTGTGGAACGTGTGAGAGCCTTGGAGACCCAACAAACACTTCTTGTGTACATTTGATGTCTTGCTGAGAATGGGTTGCCTCTTCTGGATTTTTTTTTATGTCCAACATTTATCAAAGAATGTATTCATATACTGAAAACATTTCTCAGATGTTTTCCTCTTTTTTTTCCCCTTGAAATGATTTGTCTACATTCAAATCTAGCACTCTGTTAATATCTACAACAATGGTTATTTCTACTTCCATGATTTGTATTATTGCAAAAACTTTCCTAAAATTATTCCTGGACCTTATGTGGGACATAGATGGAAGGCAGTGTTAAAATTCTATCTTCTTTTCTTAATTTCAGAATTAAAATTCTTCCTTATTTGTCTTTTCATGGTTCCAGTACCTCCCAAGATTTCAGATAAATTACTGCTCCACTTTTCTTTGCCTTTCCTGCTGCTGAATATTTGTCCTGTTTTGTTTTGTTTTGCTTTACCAAGTTAACATGATCTTGTTTTATATGTGTTTCTTGTACATTATGTATGTTTTATTTATTTCTGCCATTTATGTACCATGTTGTGATTTGTGCACACTTCCATCAGTTTACAACAACAAAAACATATTAAAACTAAGACCAAAATATAATCATAATCATAATAATACATTACAGCAATACAAATTGTGCACATTCATCATTCTCCAAATGGTCTCTGGGAAAGCTTCATTTTTACTAGTATTCAGAATCCATTAGAATGGTCTTCTCAAGAGAGAAGCTGTTTCATAATTGATGGAGTGCCATAGAAAAACATTGTCTGTTAGTTCAATCCCCCCCTTATTCTCTGCATAATGGGAGACTATTAACACTTTTTACTTGGGACTGCACACCAGAGAACTAAAGAAGACAGTCCTGAAGTACTTCTGAAGCCTAGGAGTCAATGCATATTGGGCTTTATAATTCAACAACACTTTGAATTGCACTTGAAAACCTATTAGCAACCAGGAGCTAAATGGCTATTCTTGTTTGCCAGCAAGCCAATTTCTGCTTCAAAATGGTCTTCAAAGGCAGTCCACTGTAAAGTGCCGGAGAATAGTCCAGTTGTGTTCTGATACAAGCATGGAACACTATTGCCAGGGCCTCCTGCTCCTAGTAGAGCTGTAACTGGCACAACCAGCTGAAATTAGGCAAAGGCCTTCCTGGGCATAGCCTTCACTTGCCTGTGAAACAGTAGCTATGATTCTAAGAGCCCCAAGCACCTAAGAACCTTTTCCTGTATAGTCCCACCCCCTCTATAATTATAGCCATAGCCCTTCTAAATAAACAGCAATTTGAGAGGATTCAGACTGAGATTGCTTTTTCTCATTTCGAATTTAACAGCCTCTAGGCACTGGATCAAGGTTTCCATGGCAACTTCAGCCTGATTCCACAGAAATCCTGAAGGATACCATGGTCAGTAGTGAATGCTGCTGAGAAAACTAAGACCAGAAGCAACACATCCCCTCCCCTCAACTGGGTCATGACAAAGGTCATCCATTGGAGTGAGCCAGACCATCCATCTTATGCTTGGATTGGAATCCCAGTACAAGAAATAACTAGTTAATCCAGTTCCTTTAAGACGTTCCCAGGGGTGGGCTGCTGGAGGTTCACAGGGGTTTGGGAGAACCTTTAGCTAAGATTCTGTGCAGTTCGGAGAACCCCCAAATCCCACTCCTGGCTGCCTTCCCCCCCCCCCATGCAGCCCATTTTGGATGCAGGTAAGCACAGGGCAGCCCATTTTGGATGCAGGTAAGTGCAGGGCACACGTGGAGGCTCAGGGAAGGTGAAAAGCAGGCCTACTGGAAGTTCGGGAAGGCCGGAAACAGGCCCATTTCTGGTCTCCAGAGGGCCTCCGGAGCCTGGGGAGGCCGTTTTCGCCCTCCCGGAAGCTTGAGGAAAGCCTCTGGAGCCTGCATAGGGCAAAAACACCCCCCACACCGTGGTGCAGGAGGCTGATAAGGTCACGCCCACCATGGCCATGCCCACCCAGCAACTGGGCAGAGAACCCTTTGCTAAAATTTTTGAAGTCCACCCCTGGGCATTCCATAATCAAGTCACTACCTCTTTCTTATCAATCTTCCCCCATTTGCAGGGTGGTGATTTTAAGTCTAATAAATAAGTTTTTTTTATTTCTCTCCTCGGGATTCCTGTCCATTCAACACCACAGATTGCAATTTTGATTGAACACTCAAGACAAATTGAAGATTCTGGTGATGCATCGCCTACCCTATACCCGACAGTTTCCATTCCTCACCTGGTAGAGGTGGCCTTGAATATGGGATTGAGAAGTCCTAAAAGTTATTTTGAATATTTATATTGAAATTGCTCAGCATTTCACTGCTGTCATGATAACCATGGCTCTACCTTAACATATTGACAGGTTACACTCTGGTTGTAGGGTTTTTTGCTCTCAAAGGTCCTTTTTTAATTATTACTTTATTTTTATTTATTATTATTGTTGTTGTTCATCGAACAGTCAGCCAGATGTTCAGACTGGGTTTCACATTTTTTTTCTACCTACCTAGTCCTTACCAAGAACCTGGGATCGGCAGATCTGAATGTTCGATGGTGTAACAGATATTGTTGCAGGATGGAAGCTGTTCCAAGTAAAGCCTCCTTTTGCAATTGACTGATGGCGAATTTGTCAGTGCCAATGGTGTTAAAATGCTGCTCCAGTTGTTTTAGGATGGCACCTAAGGCACCTATTACTATTGTTATTACCCTTGCTTGATTTTGCCAGTTGTTCTATTTCTATTTGTGGGTCTTTGTATATTGTTATCTTCTCCAGTTCTTTCTCTTCTCTTCTGCTATCTCCAGATATTGCCATATCCACTATCCAGACTTTTTTTTTTGTCTTTCTTTGACAATTGTTAGGCCTGGGGTATTATGTGGCAGTTGCCTGTCTACTTGAATCCCTTGATGTGGTTGTGGGGCTTCTGTACTCTGAGGAAGATAAAGAGTTATACCAGAGGTTCAGCCATACTGAACAGGTCTCATCAGAGAAGTCAGACAAAGAGTTTCTCTCCCATTAAAAAAATACAGTGAGACCTAAATTTCAAAAACCCATACTGACTCAGATGTCGCCCAGGTTAACAAGGTCTGCACTAGATGTTGGAATTCCTCAATATCTAGTGAAAAATGGGCTGGGCAACCAGCACCAGGAGCTGCAGAACTGCTAGAAAAAATGTGTTTATCCATTGCAAATATAGAGTGATTGAAAACAAAGAATAGAATTTTTATTATTGATTTTATATTTATGTATTTATTAATTTTTGTGAGATAATAGACATCTTGTTTATTCCAAACATGTTTAAACTCAGTTTATGATGACTGACCCACTACCTCCGCTGGAAGTTGGTTCCACGCTTCCACCATTCTTTCTGAGAAGTCATACTTTGTAACATTACTTTTGAACTTCCCTCCTGTCTGTTTGAAGTTATGCCCTGTGTTCTTTATTTTTGCTTAATATTGAAAATACCATCTTCTAGCACTTATTCATACCCTTAATATATGTAAAGGTTTCAGTCAGGTATCCCCTTTCCCTTCAAAGAAGAGGGAGTCAAGCTATTCTACAAAGCACCTGACGTCAGGACAAGAAGCAATGGATGGAAACTAATCAAGGAGAGAAACAACTTAGAACTAAGGAGAAATTTTCTGACAGTTAGAACAATTAATCAGTGGAACAACTTGCCTCCAGAAGTTGTGAATGCTCTATTACATCCTTTTCTGTCAGAACAGGACCTTGTGGCATGTCACTTGTGCCTGGTATCTGTTTAGACAACGTCCCATTATCATACACTAGGATCTATTGCTGAGTCAACTTCCTATCCATTGATCAGTGGTTAATTCCTAGCCTGTACAACTTTTTAATGAGCTCATAATATGGAACTATATCAAATGCTTTGCTAAAGTCAAGATAGACTATGTCCACAGCACTACTTTGTATATTTGTGACATAATTTAAAAAGTCAATTTGGATTAGTTTGACATGATGTGTCCTGAGTAAAGCCATGCTGCTTTGGGTCCTGCTTAAAACTGCAAGTTGTACAGTTTTAAATGTTGGTTATTCCATTTTTTCCAGGAGTGATTCCATTTACTTCACTACTACAGATACATTTATACATTTAGTATTTATATAGTACCCAGAATCTCTAGAACCAGAACAGCATATAAACAGATGAAACTGCATATATACATAAATGACACATTTTTCCATAATGTAGCACATTCACATGAATGTTAGGAAAGGAAAGAGTTGGATTATGGCATGCAATTATATGGGGGGGGGGGTATTTGTATCATGACAATTGTAAAATTAATTACAATTATTTACATTAATTAATGAAAAACAATGTTAGTTAATCAAACCATATATTAAGACATATTGCACAAGAATAACACAGAATTCACAATAGATATACAGTATAAAATCAACATGTAGCCGCCCTGAGTCTTCGGAGAGGGACGGCATACAAATTTAATAAATTAAAATTTAATAAATTAAATGACAAACTTTTGAACAGTAGCAGTGCTGTAAAAGCAGCAATAAAAATCATAGCAGCATGAATACAATGTTAAAAGAATCAGGAAGGAGCCTGCCTGAATCTCTTCCAAATACTATCTTATTTCCCAAGATTCAAGGAATGTTTCAGTCCTCTTGGGTTATATAACAGTTCTTCCCTATTTCCCTCAAGATCAGTTCCTTGGTTTTCTACAGCTGGCTATAGCATAGGGCCTAATTATTTAAAGCTGCACCTTTTAGGGCTTCGGTTCAGCCTGTATGATAGGGCAGAGTAAGCAGTAACCATGTCCCATCCATTAAACAGTACCACTTGATGGGACTGAGGAAGCCTTCTGGAACACTACCCCCTCAAGATATATTTGGTCACGTCCCTAGTGATATTGAAAATAAGCTTGAAAACCCAGCTCCTTCCTCAAGGGAAGGAGACAGTGATGGATTCTGTGTTTGGTTTTTCATAGTTGTTTTTTTTTTCCTAGGGCTTGGGGTTTTAAATTTGTATTTTATTACCTTTTTAAAGATATGCCTCCCAAAGTCTCTATAGAGTTGGGCAGCTATCAGCCCCAAAAGATAGATCATCAGACCATAAAATCAAATCCATACAAACATTAAAACTACTCTAATTGCAATGAGCTATAGTAACAAAATTTGGCAAGTCTAATTTTTCTCTATTTCTTCCTCCTTATGCTCCAGTGATTTAGGGAGGGATCTGCCTAAACTGCTTCCAAATATTATTGCATTGTTCTGGGCTTAAAAAAAATCCACTGCCTTTTGTCCAAGTAATAGTTTCTGAATATTCCCATGAAGGTCATCTTCCTTACCCTCTACATCAGCCTTATACATTAGTAAATAAATAAATAAGATGGCCGTATTTTTTCAGCTCTTTTCAAGGTTTCAGAACAATTGTGAACAGCAATTGTGCATCAAGGTTTTTTTATTTAAATATTTATGTTTATACTAGTATATTCTAAAATGTGTAGTAATACATTCTAAAAATCAAATTCAGAGAAATGATTTTATTGAATGATAGAAAACTACAAATACACTTTTAAAAATTCTACAAAGTTCACAGGAAAATTAAAAGTAAACTAAAAAAACTATTCTTTGGGTTTTGAAATTATCAACCAATTCAGTTATCTACATTTTCAACCATTTCCATAGGATCCATAAAAGTCACTCTTTTCACCCAATTTGTTGTACCACATGGATTTTGTGTTTGTTCTTCTTTTTCCCAAAAATGACCATTATGTAATATGTTCTGGGGCATTTTGACCTTAAAATTTGCCCAAATGTTCCCACAGGCTTTCAGATGAATTTGGCAGCATGGTGAAATACTGTTTTGGGATTTGTTTCTTCTAAGAGACCCTTTTGCTAACATTATTACAGAATTTTTAGAAACCCATCATAAATCAGGCTATTTGTAGCCTATTAGATTAACATCGTCAATAACCAGTTCAAAGCAGTTGTGGGTTTCAAAAATTTTTACTACTTTAATGATCTACCTAATTGTAGGACTAAGGACAAAATATAGAAAATTTAAAACACATGGTTAAATGCATTATGTAT
>JANHZT010001901.1:191417-206340 GCA_032468215.1 Stegonotus admiraltiensis | reverse complement strand
AGTTGAAGTCCACAAATCATAATAGGGCCATAGTTCCCCACCCCTGCTGTAAGGTATCTGTTCCAAGGCTGTTGGGACTGGGAACAGTTGTTAAGCAACCAGCCATAGTTTAATTGCTTCTAATCTATGATTTATCTCTTGGCTCTTTTTAAATGCTTCTTAGGGCAGAAAGACTAAAATATACCACTGCAGTTTCCTATTCCCATAAGAAACATTATTAATACATATTTGTATTATTTCAGATAAATAATCAAAGAATAAAAGAGGTGATGATAAAAATAGAAAAGGGAGGGGGCAGGAAGCTGTTTGCATTGACTGTTTGCAGACGTTGACCCAACATTATTTAAAACACAACAATTTTTAGAAGTTTCTGTTTTAGTTACCAAGGTATTGTCTTACATTAATTTAGCAAGACATAAAATAAAGAAAAGATGAAAGGAGACATTTCTTTGAATGCATTTTTATATTAGAAACTGTAATCTTTAAAGTCATGATTATGAATTTAGTGCTTGATTAGAAAGCTGTGTATGAATGACATTTAATAAATATGAAATTTAGATTTTATAAAACCTTCCTATACAAAATGCTAATATTACTTAATACCACTGTTCCTTGTTTTTCATCACTGGGATCTCTATTTACAGGGTTAAAATATTACTTCATTTATTTCCTTTTCGTTTTCATTTTTGTCTTTTTGTTTTAATTGTAGGAAACGAGGACAACTAGTAAATAAATGCATATAGATGGTTGAAAAAAATAGTGACATATAGAGGACAAATGCAAACAAGAATGGAACAACTTGGCTTCTTAATTTTAAGATGAAACTGGAAATGGTCAGGTTGCAGAAAAGCAACCTTCACTGTTGCTTTTCTGCAACCTGCCCCTTCATTGTTTTTATTCTTTCTGATTTTTCATTATCTGTTTCACTCACCCTGTTTCTTTGACAGCTCACTGTACTGATAAATGCATTCATGGCCGTTGCATTGCTCCAAACACCTGTCAGTGTGAGCCTGGCTGGGGTGGACCCAACTGTTCAAGTGGTAAGTCTGCATCTGCTCCTGTCAGTCTTCTATTCTGTCTGTTCTGTTGCTCTTCTTTGCAGGGAGATTAAAACGCTGTTGTACTATACTTCTTCCACATTTGAGATATCACTTCCAAAGAGATAGAATGCTCCACATGTGATTCAGTCTGTCTTGTTTTCAATTTATTAAATACCAACATTGCTTTATTATTATATGGCATATTCTTTAGCAAATTAAATGGAGAGAGCATCTGAATCACAGGGAAAAAAGATTAAATGATTTGCTCTCTTCCATTTAATTCTCTCTCTAATTAATTAATTAATTAATTAATTAATTAACTCTCTTCCATTCCATTCCATCCTCCTGCCAAAATATCAGCAGGTAATAGACTTAAACCCAGTTTCCATGCCCAGGTTTCAGGCTTTCTGATAAAAGTTATTTTTATATATTTAGACCTGAAAGGTTGTCAGTTTGATGTGGCAATAAATCACCTAGTTGTTTGATATATAGTTTTCAGGAATCAGAGAACTAGAAGAGAAGAGGACTGCCAGTCATTAAGTCAGGCTTTTTCAAGATGTACCACTTGTTAAAACAGTCCTCACTAAGGTGGAATTGACCTCATGACTAATGCTTTTTTTGTCCTTAAAGGAAGACCAGCATGGTGAAGTGTAAAAGGTATTGTTTAGTGTAGTGGTTAAAAGGACCAGGTTAGAAACAGGGGACTTTGAGTTGTAGTCCCACCTACGGCACAAAGTCAGATGGATGGCCTTCGGCCAGTCACTTTCTCTCAGCCCTAGGAAGTCAGCAATGGCAAGTGGTTTGAAAAATCTTGCTAAGAAGACTTGTCCAGGCAATTGCCAAAAGTTAATACTGACCTGAAGCACATACACAAAAGGTGCTGAACCAGGAACAGGAAGTTCTAGTTTTCTTTTAGGCAGAAAAGGCAGAAGAATGGCTTCGGGCCAGCCATTCTCTCTCAGCCCTAGCAAGAAGATATTGAGAAACTATTTTTGAAATATTGACAAGAAAACATCTTGGACCTGTTTATACAATCATCAGAAGGGAAAATGTTTTCCAAGGATGGTAACAATAACAACATTCTTAAAAGAAATAACAATAACAACATTCTTAAAAGAAATAACTCTAAGGCACCAGAAAATACTGCCTGGATGAAACAGTGTGTTGAAAGAAATAGAACAAATTGAGATCAGATAGTCTATGGAGATTCTCATTCATCCAGGTCATGGTTGTCCCATAGGTGCTTTTTCAGGAGGCTCCTGGACTTACTGGTTGTTGTTTTTTTGAAGACATTTCGCTTCTCATCCAAAAAGCTTCTTCACTGTCTGATCCACTCAGTCTAAAATTAAAAATGCATTATTTTCTGAGTCTATCTAGAAACTGACTTTTTACATGCTTCCCTTATCATTTATGCTGGATTTAATCTTATTTTATTGCTGCTACCTTTCCTTTCCATTTCCCCTTGATGCCAGGTTCATCAGGTTCAGCCATGCAAATGTTGTCTATTTACACAACAGGATTATGTGGAAGACATGTTGTTGCTGAATGAGTGAATAATAAGCTGAGAAACCCCTGGGATGTTAGTGATCCCTTATAAAAAAAATTGCATACTAATTACAACTGACTTGAAATGCTAAAGAACTTTTTTCCCCAAAAAATATTTTTCTAGGGTACTTCAGGATAGAATATACTGCTTTGTTCACACACTGTTAAAGCAGGATTTTGTAAGCAAGAGGCCTAGGCTGTTTGGTATGTATCCATTTAACCATAGCAGACAAAAGGAGAAATGAGAGGGTGTTTTTATTACATTGTATTGCTCCAAATTTTATTTTCTCTAGTCATTGCAAAATGAAAGGGCAAATTTAGCTTGCATAATTTTATAAAACACTTCGGTTTGTTACTGCCACATAGTAAGATAAGTATGACTTCCTTGATCATAGTTTTTCTTGAGTAGCACGAGATATTTCACTCAAAAACACATGAGACATAACGAGAGAAAGTGCTGGGACATTTCGATAAATATCTGGAATTTATTCATATTGTAGATTTAATGTTCAAACTATTCTTCTGATTAAAAAATAGGAAAAAGATATGTCGCAATCTGCAAACAAAACAGGCCTGAACTTAATCGGACTACTTGTTCTAAGAAATATAACGCAGTTTGAAATGAAATTATTTGCTTTCTTGTTGTTATACTTTTTCATCAAAATTTGGTTTGTTCATAAATATTCCTATCATTAAAAGGATTCAAAATCAGCTAGTGCCATAGCTTTTTTTCAAATTGAATCTTTTACCTATCACAAATAACCCATTATTATTAATTATAAAATCATTACAATTAAATGTTATATCCATAGATGTTATTCCAGAGTGGAATCCACCAATGGAATGAAGTACCCATATTGATCACATAGCAGGACTTATTATGTCTGTATGTAGGAAGTGTATAGGCTGGTAGAAGGAAACAGTATTCAAAACATGATTTTGAAATAACCCTTTACAGCCTGTTACTATTCAGCATAGGTCATCCATTTTATGAATGGATTTTAAATAACTACATTTTTCTCAGTAAGAATTTAGCATTGTCACTTCTGAATTGTTTGTAAGATAGTTAGAGTCAAATTCACATAATCATGTCTGTTAATGCATTCAATTTTACTTAAATGTCAATAGTGGTATAGGATTCCTTTCCTTGAAACATTTTCTTGAGTTAATATAGCAATTCTATGCAATTTACTCAGACAATAACCTAAGTGAATTCAGTGGACCTTAATCAGAAGAATATTCTAGTCTGTTCATCTTTTCATTTGATAGTAACTATATATGAATAAAACCTCTGAACAAAGTACAGATGTGCTCAATTCAGTGCAAGAATTTTGGAGACAGTGGAGTTACAGTAGCAACTGAAAGGAGCATTACAATACTTTGTCCTCATGAAAGTGTGTTCTGGTATAACAGAACTAAGTGAGTAAAGGGCAGACAAGAGGGCAAGGGTTAGAGACTTGTGTCTGGTGTGTAATTTAATATGTAATGGGAGAATGACTTAACTTTGAACTTAGTATTGTAAGACAGTGGTTAGATTGGGGTCAATCCCTTATTCCATTTTCAAACTTTTTTAAAAAAAACAGCTGCACAAAAGTGCTGGTTTGTTGTAAATATCAGTAGTCTTTTATCCCTTGTAGGGCAAATGGCAACTTCTCGAGTTTGCTATTATTTAAGTCCGCTAAGTTTGAACCAGTGGTAAGAATTCAAATTTTTTTACTACCGGTTCTGTGGGCATGGCTTTGTGGGTGTGGTGTGGCTTGGTGGGCATGGCAGGGGAAGTATACTGCAAAATCCCCATTCCCATCCCACTCTGGGGCCAGCCAGAGGTGGTATTTGTCAGTTCTCTGAACTACTCAAAATTTCTGCTACTGATTCTCCAGAACCTATCAGAACCTACTAAATTTTACCCCTGGTTTGAACTGATCCATTTGTTTATCAGTTTCCTATCCTATATTTCATTCAGGTTACCATTTGCAGGACTAATTTCTTTTATTATCAAATATAAAAGTGTGAAAATGTGACATAGACAATATCAAATTTATATTTCAACATGATTTCTGAGCTGAATAGAAGTAATAATCTGATAAATTTAGATTTGTATACTTCTCTGTATTTCCATGTCTAAGTGATGTTCAGAAAATTCTCCTTAATGTCAAACTTAGTTTTAGTGTTGCACATTAACTTGGGAAACATAAATACATTATAGTTGACAAAGTTTGGTCCCTTTTAGTTTTTATTATTAATAGGCAGATATGTATTTTATAACAAGTAAAATGTAAGTCCAGAAAAAAAGACTCAGGTGATTCCTTTACATGATGTCTTACTTGCTAGTTGTTATTTTAATATTACTTACTTGCTAAGGTAAAACTAGATATTGATATTACCTAGAGAGGGTAATATTACAAATGAGCAAATAATGCTATACTGTAGTATAGCCATTATATGACAGTTGCATAGGAAGCCAAAGTAAGATGGAATGTATAATTTTTAATTCAATTCCTGGATTTCTGAATAAAATCTATTTCATTGCACATACTTTTGCTGCTTTCCTACCCCTTTGAGATTCCCCATGCCATCCTGAAATTATCTTCTGGAAAATGAAATGAATTGTTATATAATGCCAACATATATAACAAACAATACCAATGAAGAAGAAAAATAACAGTTCTCAAAAGAAACCAGCATGGCTGCATAAAGAACTCCCTGACAAATGGAATGACAAAAAGGACAAGTATAAAAAGTGGAAAGAGGGGCACATAACTATTACAAATACCTAGGCATATTGGAAACAGATAACATCTTGAATGGAAAAGTCAAAGAGTCAACACAAAAGGAATACATCATGAGGGTCTGCAAAATATTAAAATCAAAGCTGAATGCTGGAAACATAATTAAAACCACTGGGCAGTTCCAGTGATACCCTATCCAGCTGGAATCATCAACTGGACTTTGGCTGAACTGGAAAACTTGGACTGGAAAATGCGCAAACTTTTGAATATGTATCACGCTTTATACCCATAAAGTGACATCGACAGGTTGTACCTGCCAAGAAGAATAGGGGGCAGAGGGCTATTGCAAATCCATCAAACTGCAGAAGAAGAAAAATGAAGTTTGAATGACTTTGTGAATCAAAGTACAGAAAAATTGCTGCAGGCTGTGAAAACGGAGAACATTATAAAAACAACAGAAACAAAGACAGTATATAAGGAAAAACAGATGGATGACAGATTAAATGGATGGAAAACCAAAGCTTTGCATGGACAGAACTTGAAAAACATTGAAGGAAAATGTGATAACAACTTGACATGGGCATGGCTTAAGTTGGGAACTATCAAGAAAGAAACGGAAGATTTAATACTGGCTGCTCAAGAACAAGCACTACAAACTAATGCCATGAAAGTGAAGATACAAAAAACCACTGAAAATCCAAACTGCTGACTTTCAATTACAAAGTTGAAACTGCTTCACATTTAATATGTGAGTGCAGCAAATTTGTGCAAATTGATTACAAAGCTAGACATGAGCAAGTTGCTAAATTAATCCACTGGTCATTATGTAAAAAATATGACCTGTATCCAAAAAGTAATGGGAACATAAAGTGGAAAAAGTTATCAAAAATGAGAAGGTATAGATCTTGTGGGACTTTTGAATACAGATGAATCGTCATTTGCAACAGAACACACCAGATATCATGCCGGGCTCTCACCCTGGTTATCACTTCTTTACCCTCCTACCATCGGGAAGGAGATATAGAAGTATAGCCAGCTGCACAAACAGGCGGAAGAACAGTTTTTATCCATGGGCTGTCAGACTCCTGAATGAGAAATAACATCATAACTATGTAATATGCAGGACTGCAGGGCCAGAGCAATGTGTAACATGTTCACACTGGTGCAATAGGACTGGGTGTTTTGTTAATATGATTTATTGGGTTAAGGATTTTCTGTCTTCTCTGTGAGTTGTATTGTGTTGTGGGGTGCACTGAGGGAGCTCAACCAATCTCATTGTACCTATGTTGTGCACTGACAATAAAGATTTGAATTTGAATTTGTCGAAAACCGAAACGTACAATTATTGATATCGTGGTACCAGGAGACACCAGAATCGAAGAAAAAGAACTGGAAAAAAAATCACAAAATATCGCAACCTGCACGAACCATTGAAACTACACGATTATGGATGAAACATGTAACAGTGATACCCACTGTCATTGGGGCACTTGGTACAATATCCAAGAATTTTATAAAATACATCAAGAAATTGCAGCTTCCTGCAATAACACCAGCGGAACTGCAAGAAACTGCGCTACTCAGAACATCGTACATTTTATGAAGGTACTTGGTTGATACCTAGGACACTGGCAGCAAACCATATCAATCATTAGTACCAGTCAATGGTATTTGTGATGTTTTTTTGAATGTTCAGTTGACTGAGTTTCAAGTTTAATGAATAAAAGAGATAATAATATTGCTGCATTAAAAGTATTATGCCTTCTCCCAGATGCAACTTTAACATTCAGAAGAGTTTTAGGTACTATTGCCAGGAAGAACAATCTTTTTTACCTGGACTTATTTCCCAGGTCAGATTAGCAAACATTACATGAATAGTTTTAACAGATTTCACAACTAGGTTACTCCAGAGCTTGCTACAGCCCCTTTCTATTACATAAACAAATGATACTGAACACTGAATTTTTTGCCAATGCTGCTGATGGGATACCTTCAGGATGGCTAAAGGAACACAGATTTTTTTTCCTACAAGCACCTTGCTGATGCTTCCCAGGATCTGCCATCAGAACGAATCACTTCACTCCACTGAAAGGTTGAGATAGCACTGATAATGTCATTCTTCCTTTCATAATAGCTTCAGACCCACTTTAATGTAATACTAAAGCTTTGTTTTTGTCTCTAAAAGAGCCAAGGGATGTGCCATAGTTTCCTAACTTCTCAAGTAACTTTTGATTCCACCCCCCCCCTTTACCCCTTCTTTTCTACTCTTTCTAAAATCAGCCACTGTTTCACTGCATTTTGCCTTTCATGTTGTTTCTAAACAGAGCTCTTTTATATCTTACCCTGAGGGTACACTCAAACCAGTCCCAAACATCAAATTTCTTGTATTGCTCCCTTTTGAAATAATTAGTCATGGAATCAGTGAACATTTGTTTTAAAGATTTAATAAGCACAATATTACAAGTTTAAACATTCTTTCGAACAAACCATTAAGAAAAAAAATCTGAATGTATGTTGTCCCCAAAAGTAGCATGGTAAAAACATGTTATTTTATGCTTCTATATGCTTGTTTTTGGCCCATCAAAAAATTAATGATATCCTATCCATATTGCCATATTTTCTTTTGTATTCTTTTTTAATAATTTTCAATAAATTTTTTTAAAAAATAGTGATATTTCTAGCGCCTGAAATGTGTTTTATGAAAACCGATAAAAAAGAATGCTTTGTTACCGAAAACAAAAATTACTAATATGAAAGAATATATCTCTACAAATATATCCCATTCAGCAAAGCAGTTGATATTTATATTCTGACATAAAATCAAGTTATTAAAACTTTATTCCCTGTATACAGTAGATCAATATCATTTGAGATTAAAAGAAAACAACAAGCCATCCCTTGGAATTTGGATATCTTTGTCAGAATTGCATTAAGAGAAAGATTTCTAAAGCAGTTGGAACATTGATTGCTATGTCAGTTTTCAAATTTATGGTGAAAGGAAGCCACAATAAAAGCAATTACATGATAATTATAATCTTAATAAATGTGATTAGAGACTGTTCATCAGCAGAAGTAATACAAGATTATCATTATTATTTAGCATATGATGAGAACTTGACAGAAGAGAAGTAAACATATCTACACAATCCACATAATTAAAAGTAAAACTTCTATGGCAGTGGTATGGCATAACTGGATGTTCAATTCAGTTATCCAGGCAATTGCTTGTGGCATTGCTTCATGCAGATCTTCTAGGGAACCAAAGAACGTATGTTGTAAGCAATCTTGCACAATACGTGTAATACTTTGCATATCAGCACTACAATCTCAACAAGGGGAATCTTTCCATCCCCATTGATATAGGGCAGAGGCACTTCTTCCAGTATCACACCTAATTCTATTCAATTTCAACCAGACAAAGCGAGGCAAGTAAGAACCAGATGATTTGGTAGAGGGATCACTAATAGTCAGGTGACAAGAAGATACCTTGGACCATTCCTCACTCCAGGTATGTTCGGGTTTAAACTGGGTAAATGTTAAGGGAATATCTGTTTTCCAAGCTGGCCTACAGGATTTTAATCTTGTGATAGGCTGTGCATTATCCTGGTGAATAGGGATATTGTTCAGCATTCTTGACAATAACTAAATTAAAGCTTGTCATCTAATATGGGGAAGTATGATATTACTAACTACTGGTAACCAGTGCAGAGGAGTGGGAGAAATAATCACTTGTGTCTGTAGCATTCCTTAAGCTACATATGTTCCCTGGGTAGTGCTAAATGGGTGAAGATGACCAGATGCAGCTGTACTACCATTTTGGGCCTCACAGCCATGACAAACTGAAGTGTATAAAATCAAAGACAAGATTATTATCTCTTATTTAAAGACAGGTAGTCCATCTAGATTTTAGGATGCTAAAACAAACAGCACCTTGAATTAGATCCAGAGGTGGACTGGCAATCAATGCAGCTTGTAGAACAGCAGTGTAATGTGTGCTCTTCTAGAAGCTAGCAACTTGTATTGCTACATACTGCACTAGATTATTTATTTATTTAGGGTATGGCAATGTTACAATAATCAGGAGACTACAATTAGGAGACTCATAGTAGGTTTTGGCTGCTTGAGACTGCTAGCCCATTCTGTTCACAGTCATGCGCTATCCATGGCACACCACAGAGGATGACTTAGCTTCACACCAGAAAGAAAGAAAGATGAACAGCATCTTGTAGCATCATCTGGGGTCTTCTCTCTCCACTGAAGCTGCCTTGCAAACAGGTATCACCTCTGAGAAAGTCCAGCATTCTGACCATCCGCATGAAGCCCCAGATGGTCTTCCCACCAAAGTGGTACCTATTTATTTACTTGCGCATAACACACTTTCAAACTGCTAGGTGGGCAGAAGCTGAGGTAACTGATGGGAGCTCATCCCGCCCCACAGTGCTAAGACTTGAAGCATCTCCAGCATCATTAAGCCACTGAGCCATTGCGCCTTCCCTCTGTACCAATTGAAACTTCTGGATACTCCTCAGGGCAGTCCCATGTAGAGTGCATTAAAGTAGTTCAATACAGTAGTCCCAAGGACATGAATGACTGAGCAGAGCCTCCTGATCTAGGAAGGGGCACCATTGACACATAACACAATGCCATGCTATGCAATGCAAAGGCCCTCCCAGTCACAACTGCCACCTATTCCCTGAGCAGGAGTTGTGAGTCGGGGAGGATCCTCAGTTAGCATACCAGGTCTGTTTGGACATTGTTACCCCATCCAGCATTAAAGATGGCATAATCCTAAAACCAGTAGGATCCAAAACTCAAAACTATTCAGTCTTCCCAGTGTTCAGTTGAAATTTATGTGGAATGGTTTATGTTCAAATCATTCCAGGATCACCAGAAAAGACTTTACCCCCATGTATCTCCTCTGGATTTACTATCCAAGTCTGGCATCCAGCTGCTAGCGAATCCAAGTGATTTTGTACAACAGATGTTGAGCAAATTCCTCAGAACGTTCCTGTAAGAGGTTCTTGAAGTTCCCCTCTACACAAGAGGCTTTGTGACATCTGAAACAGAGCTGTGCAGCAGCAATCTTTATAGCAGCAGAGAACTGCTGTCACTTTCACTCTCCTTACTGCCACAAGGTAATACTTGTTAAGATCACAGTTGAAATCATGTAAATTCTGATATAAAATGATTGCATCTCATGAGATCCTATAAGATCTCAGTATATTTTCATGTAAAAATCTTGACTTTAGAAATTAAAAAAAAACAAATCACCTTCAGTTGGACCCCTAGTTCCAATGTATATAGAATAGCTTATTTGTGATTTATATTGACTGATGGTAGCTTTCTAGGGTGTCAAATCCCTTTTTTCCTAACACTATGCCCTGGATTGAATGTGTGATCTTCTGAATGCAAAGCATGCACTCAGGAACTGAACTGATATTTCTTGTTAAGTCTCCAGGCGTGACAGATAACAAAACAGAAACAAAACAAAACTCCATGTCTTTTTTTTTAACTTTCGGAGCGCATGTTTATTATGGAAATTTTCAGACACAAACTTCATGCTTCCCTGCAGTGTCATTTACCATCAAGAATGTCTGTAAAGGTCTTGTAAAGTTCCATACTGCCAATTATTTTTCTCACAGGATCTGGCAGATGCAGAAGAGAGTAGAAACAGTAGTTTTTGGCACAATTTCTGTGGGATATTCACACGAGGTACAACCTCTGCCAGATTCTCAGAGAAGCATTTCATTTTTAATCAACCGCTGAAAGACTGAACTCAACCAAAGTAGACAATTGCATTTTCCCAAACCAGAAGCAGAATAATCAGGGAATCAAAGAAAAAGAAAACTAAACTATTCTTATAACTGAACCATTATAGAAGTTGTATTAAAGCATCAACTGAATATTAGGCCATTTTCTGGACTTATACAATAAGAATCAGACCTGGGTTTGAGAAATATTCCCTCTTAATTCTGTTATTGGTCTTTCATGCCATCTTGCAGTAGACTGTTCATATTATTCTGGCATAACCCTTGTCCTTTCTTAAGGATGATAATGCAATCTTTCATCTGGTTATTGTTCATTGGTCTCCCTCAGGATTTAATCTTCATGCTATTTTATATTTACTGGGAATTAGAAAGATAAATTGTGTAATGAGTCAGAAATGCTTCTTGTGTGGGAATATTCAGACAAATACTTCTTGTGTGGGGATACAGTTTTTGGGCTGTTTTGGATGGCATAGAATTTGTCCTATGACTTCAGAGTTTGGCAACATTTTTGGATTCAGCCATGGTCCTGGATACTCAAATAATGGTTGGATTTCTTTATTACTTTATTCAGATGAGAATTTATACGCCACTTTTTTAAAAAAATGCATAGTTGCTTGTATATCTTAATTATATCTAGGTTGGATATGAAGCTATTTTTGAAAAATGAAAAATCCAAATAGTTCAAAACATGGCAGGCTTTCAAAGTTGCTTCCAACCAAGCCAAATTTATAAAATTATAGAAACCAAGATCAGTTCAATGCAATAATATAAATTAATACATCCCTGATAGATATTTCCACTTGGATATATTCATTGAACCAAACTAAAATGGGAATCAGTCCATTCCTTTAACCTGAACATTTTGAATTTTCTTTTTGACTTTCAAAGTATGAGCTATCCACCCAATTTTGAGTCAACTGCAAATATGACAATCATTCCTCCCATATTCTTATTCAAGTTATTCATTAAAAAAATACAGAAGACTACATCACCCTAGTGGTAGTATAAGGTTTTCTTCACCAGTCTGATGAAGAGATTTTAATGAATACAGTTGATACAATTGATACAATTTTAATGAATACAATTTGAGTACAATTTGCTATCCAGCTGTGTTTTCACTTAGTTGTCATGCCATCCAGCCAGCACTTAACTAGCTTGTTAATCAGAATGCCATGGCTAGTTTGTCAAATGCTTTACTGGAATTCCATCTACAGCATTCCCACAATCTACTAAGAAAATCATCCAATCAAAAATTCAGATAAAATGGATCTGGCAAGACTTTTTGTTGCCAATCCATGCCTAATTATTGCATTGCTTTGAAGGTGCTTATTACTCAGTCTGTTTATGAATTATTCTAGAAACCGTTCTGATATCTGTTTCATTGCTTCTCTATTCCTTTGCTTTAAAACATAAAGGTAATATTTTTCTGCCTTCAGTTGTCTGGCATTTTTTCCTTAAAAATGGAAAATTAAGATTTGCCCATCTTCTGTATTTTATAAAATTAATCTGGCTCTGGAGATTTCCATTTCTTTAAAGGGTTATTTCTGTTTAAAGTTGAAGTCTTCTATATGTGCACATGATTGTTTCTGAGAGCAGGATACTATCCTGAACAAGGATTAATGAATCAGCTTTTATAACTATAACTGAAAGGAGATTTATTCACAGGAAGTACATGATAGAGATAGGTAAAGTCTAATATCCGAGTACCTAGAATTTCCTTATGTTTCACTAAAATTCTTCTCATCACGAGAAGATGGCAGATAAACTCATTGGGAACCTTCAAGAGTTGATGAAATTGTGGATCTGTTCATGAGCTAATGTCAAAGGGTGTTGAGGGTCCAAATCAAATGTTATTGTTTCTTTAACATGTCATTATCTATGACCAGAAGATGACAATAGGTAAGAGTTTACTTTGTCCCCTCTTCGTTTAGCACTGAGCCTGATTTGTTGTCTGCAAGATTGCTAATCTGAGGTATTTCTTCCCAGGTTTATAATGTATTTCCTATAAATAAACCTCATTTCTGCTATAGTAGTAAAATCTGCTTCACTATCCTGTGCTTGGGTCAGACTTGTTCGATTTACCTTGAATTTCAGTCTTGTCCAGTCCTGTCCTGTCCCTTCATCCTATTGCTCCATCTGACTGGCAGAACTTATTCCATCTAGAATCAGAATAGGAAATGAGTAGTTCTGCCTTTTCTTTGTTTTCTTTCTTTAAAGAATGAATGTTACCTCTATTAAGAGATAGATACACTGAATTCCACTTCTTATAACAAGCTTTTTTTAATCATCTTTGCCAACCAGCCCCAGCTCATTCTGAGGTTTAGCTTTTCTGATACCATAGAATTAACTCTGAACAACCTGTAGGGTATGTCCTACACAGGATCTTCTTTTCTTCAGATTCTCGATAGGGGTTTTTTGTTTGTTTGTTTTTTGTACAGAATATTGTTTTCTTCCACTGTCTTTTATTTTAACTCTTCTTTGGAACTTTTTGCAGTCGTGCTTTTAGGATCTTCTTTTTAAAGAACTTCCAACATCTGTCTTCCTCCCCTGTCTGAAGGAGAAAAAAACTTGGGAATTTCCTGAAAGGACTATGTTTGGCAGAGTTTATATTCCAACATATGTTGGGGTAATTAAAATCTGCTATAACTGTACTTCATGTCTCTTTCACAGACCAGGCTCTGAACCTATTTTGAATAATGGAGATGACTGTAAAATCATGAATAAAAACATAATGGTATGTTTAGAAAGTGAGATGAATGAACTTGGCTACACATGCTCATCACCTAAATTAGTAATCTTAATCTGCCAAGTTTCTCTGTTGCATATGATGTTACTTTTGAATGGAACTGACTGAGATCAGTTTGTGGCAGCCAACCACCATAATACCAAAATTACATTAAAGTACACAACTTTTGCTTGTGCATTAAATTCTGATAATATAACATGGTGGATACCCCAATGGAAAGATATAAGTGTTGTCTCAGCTATCATTCGAAAATACCACGACTGTCCAAATGTGAGTAAAATTATAAAATAATTTTCCAAGTAATATTTGGAAAATATTTGGAAAATAGCAACTAAAGTTCTGCATATATTCGAAGGAGGATTTTTAAATATATATATATTACTAAATAAATTCAACATTATACTTTAAATTTATTTTATAACTTTCAGGAAAATAATTTTTGATATGACTATGTTATTTAATCCCATTTCATTTACGGACATATTTTTCCATTTCATTTACTTCATACAGTAGAAGGTAAAGATGTTAATTAAAGTATAAATGATAATAATTGATATCTTAGGTATTAATAAATTGAGTTAGACCAGGATTAGACATTTTCAGTAAATAGATCACTTTGTTTGCTACTCAGACATGAAAAACAAAAAGGAAATGGAGTTACTTTTATAGGGACATCTGTAAAGACACTGAAGATGGAAACAGACATGAAAAGACAAGGAAAATCTTCCAAAAGGTCTGTGTATTCAGAAGGAGGTTCCAATCTTTAATTGGAATACTAAAGGACACCAATGGACAGATAGTAACTGATTCAAAGAACTTTAAAGAAAGATAGAAAGTGAAATATTGTACAATAGGGGTGTGAATTTCCAAAATCCTCATCTCCATCATTAGGTCCTGTGCAAAACACATTGGTCAGCAAGTGTTTTCCAGCAGTTTCAATCATTTGCAGCATCTTTGGCATTATTCCAAGGGTTATTAGAATAGAATAGAATAGAATAGAATAGAATAGAATAGAATAGAATTGAATAGAATAGAATAGAATAGAATAGAATAGAATAGAATAGAATAGAATAACAGAGTTGGAAGGGACCTTGG
>JANHZT010001901.1:69491-85643 GCA_032468215.1 Stegonotus admiraltiensis | reverse complement strand
GATAGAAGGCCCCCCTGGCCACGGCCGTCATATGCTCTTCTAAAGACAGCCGTGCATCCAGGAGGACGCCCAAGTTGTGAGCTCTCTCCGTGGGGGCCAATGACTCCCCCCAATAGCCAGCGATGGCACCAGATGGCTATATCGGGATGCCGGAAGCCACAGCCACTCGGTCTTGGAGGGGTTGAGTCGAAGCCTGTTCCTCCCCATCCAGACCCACAATATGGCAATGTCATTCTTTTTTCCCCTTTTATGTTAACCCATATACATTCTAGGAGACTTTTATCCTTAGTTTTATGCATTTCTGCATTAAGGTGTAGTGATCTCTTACATATAATGCAACTCCACCTCCTATTTTGTTAGGTCTGTTTCTTTTGAACAGTTTGTATCCTTCCATCGGTGCATTCTAGTTGTATATTCCGAATATTACAAGGTTTTAAATTGCTGACATTCTGCATGCATTGTCAAGCAAATGTCATAACCACTATAGTGCTGAAATATTCATGTAACAATATTTGCAGCAGAAACTTATTGGGTCAAAACTGGGGAAATGCAAGAGGGAATTTTTTTAAAAATATATTTTAAATCTGTTTGTTGTACCTACATATATATGCTTTTTGATACATTAAATACACACACACACATACCTTGTATACATTTTTGTGTATATACACCTGTAGAAGGAAAACAATTGGCAATTCTTTCCTCATTCAAAAAGTTATGCAAGTATGTTACCAGGGGAATTGTCTATCGGGGCACCAGTGTAATTAACAACACAGCCTATCAGCTTTACGACTTAGACCAGGCAAGGAACTTGACTAGACGAGCTAATTCTACTTTATTGTAAGGTTGCAGTAACAGAAACTTGCAAGTCTGAATGTACTTCTCCCCACCTTCCTCTTTAGAGAGAGAGGTTTTTTCCAGAGCCTCTTGCTCCACCCACATTCCTGCTTTGTGCTAAGCTGCCTTTTATGTCATCATTCCCTTGTTGCCCTGTCTTTCAAGGTCATTCCTCTACTTTTGACAGGTTCTTGTTAAAAGATTCCAATCCGGACAGATTTTTCTTAAACCGGCTTAGAGTTCAGCCACCGTCAGCATGGGACAGGAGAATCTTAAGAATGCAGGGTGGATGTGCCCTGCATCTGTCCATCTCTCTATTTTTGCAAGAAAAAGTAGCTGTGGTACTTTCACGTATTCTGGAAGATCAAGCCTATCGTAGATACTTTCTCATATCTCTTTCGATGACTTCATTTTATTGGCAGCAGTATGGAAATGGTTCACTGTTGCTTTCTTAATGGGATGTGTTTTGATTTATTAGTTTAGCCTACAGGCCTGATACTCCCTGAAGGTTTCTCATACGAGGACTAACCAGGTCTGACCATGCTTAGTTTCTGAGTGAAGACCAGGTGAACCAGTTGCTTCTACCTCTGATTGAAAGGTAGGGGGCTTTTTTAAAAAAAAAATCTGAGGAAAACAAATTGCTTTGAAATTAGGCTTCCAGGTTCAATTATTAATATGAAAAAGAACAGAAGCAGAATGTCATAGCCATCATTTTATCTTAAAAAAAAACCCCAGAGCTTGCCTGGAGACTCAAAGAATTTTGGAACATGCTCTATTTGCAGTCTTATACTCTGGATCTCTTTAAAAAAAACTGCTAGCATGCTCCTTTTTTATGCCAAACATATGATGGAGCTCCTTTGAATAAAGAGCTAGTACAACTGAGGCAAAAAAGCAGATTGGACTTGAAAATGGGAAAATAGAAAATGGGAAAATAGAAATTTGATAGGTACAGTGAAATAACGTTATTGTAGTTACCTTTTCCTTTTTAATATGGGATGGAAACAACCTAGTACCTAAATAAAAAGAATGTTATGTTCTTCATCTATAGGTAGAGTGGTAATTGCTGATATACATTTTTTCATATCTACTATTGTTAAAATCACCATCATCATTATTATTTTTCTGGCAGTTGGAAACCTTTACCAGACAACACTGAATCTTACCCTGCACAATTTCAGTGACAATTTCTGGTGCTATTTATATCTAAACAGTATATTTATATGTAAGTATACTATTTGTGTGACAACTAAATGAACTGGATTACAGAAGCCTAGGCTTTTAGTAACAGGCAGGAAAGTGAGTGTGGTCATGGCAAAAAATCTATTCATATAAGCTACTTCTTTAGCATCTTGGCATAATTCTAGGATCTTATGATCTGCATAGGAGTAGCCAAGAATGTTGGCAAATGCTATCAGAGTGCGGGGATGTTAACGATAATGAAGACAAGGCAGGAAGAAGGCAACAACAGCTTTACTTAAAGCACTCAAAATAGGTTTTCAGAGAGACAGAAGAGTGGGAGGAGGTTACTATAGCTTATTGCTCTTCTGGCACAATGTGAGCGTATCAAAATAGAACCAGATTTCTGGAACGGGATTTTCTTCATCCAAACATGGCCCTTTGTTCAACTTGCTCTTTCATTTAATGCCTTGAAACAAAATCTACTATCATTTTAATAAGGTAGAATTTTTTTTTTGTCTGACAAACATAAAGCTGAAAAGAATGGTCAGGAGAGGGTGGGAGAATGCGCTTGGAAAGGTTAGATGTAGAGCTTTTTGCTATCATATTAAAGTAAAGCTTTTTACTGTCATCTCTGAAAATTTATGTTTTCCCATTAAGGATGTGGCTCCTTCTACCAATGAGGAATTGTATGGAGATTCTGTATATGACTTGTACAAACAGAGAGGGATTCAAAAGGATCCTTCCCATTAGGTAGAATGAGACAGTCACCTTTGGTAGATTTGAGTTACCATGAGAATTGTTAAGCCATTACTTTGTTATCATTTTCAGGGAGAATAATCATGGCTTATTATTAGGTGATTGAGCAACAGTTCAGTTACTTCAGGCAGCAAAATGTCTTTATTCATGGATACAGAATTTCCATTACCTTAAGGACAAAAACAAACTTTGTGTACAATATTGAGGCCACAATCCAAAAGTATCTGGGGCTAGGCCCATTTCATCAGGTCTCTATTTGATTGGTTGATTATGTGCCAACAAGTTGTTATCAACTTGTAGGGACACATAGATTTTTTTCCCATGATGATCTCTCCCTAACCTGTTCTATCAGGTCTTCCAATGCCACTGAACTGAGTCCAACCATATTGCTGCTCATCTTCCTCTTCTCTTTCCTTCCACCTTTCCCAGCATTAGAGTCTTCTCCATAAAGCTAGGTCATTGCATAATGTATCCGGTCTGAATACCATATTTCCTACCTGATCGCACTGTCAATGGTCTGATATAATTCCTTATTCATAAGATAAATTTTTGCCTCTTTATTTTCAGAGAAACTCTGATAGAAGCTCAGAAATTTTAAGGGGTGAAATGGATGCTTCAATCTTTTTCAAGGCTTCATTTTGTCCCTTGAACACCCTATCAGAATTCAAATGCAACCTTAAAAAAGAAGAAGGAATCAAATGCAACACCATGCACCCCCATTCTTGGACTCAAAGATTCTGGGGACCCTGGATGTACAGAAGCAAATTGAAGCCCTTTCTGGACAGGTTAGGTAAATTATTTTTTGCTTTAACATTTAAAATTGGGCTAGGTAAAATATTTCTGAGCTTATTATAAGCAGTATTACTGAGATAATGAGTAGCCCATTGTCCAGATCAGCAGGTTTCGAAAACTAGTTTGAATACATTTTAAAGAAACTTTAAGGCTTGGGAACATTTCTAGAAAGTCATTTTTCTCCTTGTAATCTTGATAAAATTTGCCCTTTACCTTTGACTTTCTTCCAAGAACAATGCAGACAATGTCTGGACCCCACGCATGAAAATAACAAACATTTGCTATAGTGAGGTACAAAGTTAAGCCTAAGAGACCAACAATGGACTGGTTCTTACATGAGTTCTACAAACAACAAAAAGATTCTCGGCAATTTAAGAACTAATGGAGACTTCTTTCACTTCATGCTCTCCAGATGTTTCAGACTTAACATGTATCACAGGTATGATAAATGAGAACATAGCACATTTATATTTATTCCGCACTGCATGAGCAGAGGGGGGCTAGTGTTATCAGACATTCACAAATTATCACATGCCCCATGCAATCTGAAGATTATATTACATGACCTTGGACCAGCGTGGTATTCTGGTCAGGGCAAGGTGAGGTGGTACTGGTTTGCAGCATCCCTAGGAGAGCATAGCTGAGGGTAAGAGATCAAATTTGTAATTTAGCAACATCTTAAATGCCCTAATAGTTTTTAATGTTGTGTGATAGGGCTTGTAAAGAGCAAAATATAAGAGGAAAGAGAGTCCTGCCTATCACTATGAGTTCCTTGACAAAAAGTGGGGACCACTGTAAATAAAAATAAATAACTATTAATTCAATATTTTTTTGTTCTTGCTTGACTTCCTGCTACAACTTTTAAAAAAATTAAGACCTGGAAAGCGCTATTAACAGGTTATATTTTCCAAGTTTTGACAATTGTCATAGTGAATCCTAGGCCAATTAAAAGAGCATATATTAATGAATAACATCACAGGCATTTAATAGCATTCTAACTCTTCTGCACAAGACAAATAAGAACTGGACTAGAAAAACGAAACAAATAAATATTTTTTGCCCAGTACAACCATGGATTAAGAACTTTTCACTATCATCTTTGAAAAAGTATGTTTTCCATTAAGGATATTATAATATCTTCTTTCTAAACAGTCACTTAAAAATGTCCAAGAATCTGGCTTAATGGCATGTGAAACCTACACTGGCCAAACTCACTCAGAAATAAATTCAGATTGTTGTATTTTTGTTAAACAAATACCACAAGTATGCAGCTCCAGATAAACAGTTGTTGTCAAAGCTTCCATGAAGCAGAATCCACTCTAATACAAATAGCTAAATATTGGAAAGAGAAGAGTAAATCTACATTTTCAAAAGTCCAGTGTTTACAGATAAATTAATTTGCATCTATACAATTAACTCTTCAAGTTGATTGAGCTGCCAGCATCATCCATAAACAAAATGTCTGTGTGGCTCTTAATCAGTCCTAGTAACAGATGTTCATTCCAGTTGCCTGTCAGCCATTTTATTCTATCTCAGATACTATAGTTTTACTTCTGGTTCATGGGCCCTGCCTTTTTAATTCTCTGTGGTTTAAGAAACCAAATGGGTATCAAGCCCCTAAGTCCTTACTTTAACACATCATTTTGATGTTTCAAGATCGTATTTCCTATTGCAGCCCTTGAGTTCTTTCAAGTGTCAGATAAAAATAATGTTGCTTCACACAAGATTTCACAAAGAGTGCATCTACAAGATAAACATGAACTTTAATAGAGAGCTGGACGTGTGATAGGCCGTGCAGACTGCCATAATATGGCTTTTGTGCTGTTTTAACTCAGTTGGGAGTTGTCCAGAGTTGATTATAAGATCAGTGGCTATATAAATGTTTTAAACAAGTAAAATTAACGAGATTTATATGACTTCACATGTGATAGTTCTGAAAAAAATGATTCAGGGGCGTCTCAAAGATGGGAGTTAAAAATTAAGATGGCATCTGCCACTGTGCAAACAAAGCTTTGTCTCTTTTTTTATATAAGTCACAATTGGTTCTATAGTTACAGCAGCCATCTTAACTATTTTGACCCTTCCCGAGGATGCTTTTGATGTAAGTGAAAATGATGAACAGAGAGAAGTTTGGGCAGATGTCCCGAAGTGCATGTGGAAATTTTAAACAATTTAAGTTTAAAAGATTTTAATAAAAAAGATTTTTGATATGTCATATTTACCCAAAAGGAAGATTTCTCCATATAGCTGAAGGAGAAGGGCAGGCCCAAATTCACCCAGATGCCTTTGTGCCTAAGGCCAAATTAGGACTTCTAGCCTGTGGCAATTTAACTATGACACTAAACTGTCTCTCATTCTCTAAAGAGGTTGTCTATTACTTTGGTTCTTTTTTATTGTTATCTAGTGTTTTTAATCATCTCTTAATGCTCCCTCAAGTAAAGTGATCTCCATGCTCCAAATAATAGGCTTTTTAAAAATGCCATTCTATCAGTTATTTTTGTTGATAAACTTACTGTAATGCTGTTGTTACAAATATCTTTATGTGAGATTTATATTACCCAATTTTTAATAGGCTGTGTTTGTGCAATCAAAGATTTGGTTTGCTTAACTGCTGTTTCTTATTGATACTGTACATATAACACTGTTAACTGGGTTCCCATCTAATGTTAGGCCACTCACTCACAAGCCAAAATAACCATAACACCTGCTTATAAAGCACAAGTTGAAGCTCACAGAGACTGACTTCACACAGCATGCTGATTGAGAAACAAATAAGCCTTGTATTTGAGTGCAGTCTTCTATGAATGTATCATTACCATCACATCCACATGCAATCTTGGCTGGTCTGAAGAGACGGATCAGTTGCTTGAATTGGAAAGGAGAGCAGGGAATTTCGAATAATGGAATTAGCAGAGCATGGAAGTTCCTCTGTAGCCATGGCCATCCCATGACAGCTGGAAACTTGCTCATAAAATTGAGCTTGTTCCTGAGGCAGTCCTTCATACTGCCAGTTGGTTTCCACTAACCGGAAATCATTTCTAAAATTTAGACAAAAGATTTCGAAGCTGAAGCTGTTTTTCCAGAACCTGTTTGAAATGGTTTTATTTTCTGTGAGGTAGGGTTTTTTTGGTTTGTTTTTTGCTGGGGCTTCGTTTTTTAGGGACAGCTTTTCAAATATAACTCCTTAATATTTCTTCCTCCAGGAGTAACACATTATCCTACATTTTTGTGTGATAATGGGCTGCTAGCGATCATATCTGTATTGGAGGCTTCTGACCTGCAACAGGGCTCAGTTACATAACCTGATTACAGGAGTTTATTTGCTGTTGGGGTTAATAAAATGTTTATTTTAGTGACCTGCAGTTTGAAATGAAAACCTGTAGGCAACATCCCACCAGAAAATATTTGTTTATTTACCCCCCAAGAGTGTATAAGGTAGCTCCCTGCCATAAGAACCTTATGGCAGTTTTTAAAAATAACATTTTTTAAAAAAAATTTTATTACACTTTGCAGGATACGTTTATTTTAAGCTTGAGGTATTCTAAGCAAATGTATTTTTTCCAAGCAATTTGTCACCATAAATAACAGAGGTGCAAAAAAATATACAGTAGCTTAACTCTGGTGTGTGAATTTGCTTTCTGTTTGCAGCACTTATGAAACAGGGCACCTCTCCCTTTCTCAGCTCACTGTTGCAAAATTGAGGATGCTTTTCACACTGTAATGATAGGTTTCACAACTAAAAAACTTATCTTACATGCAGTGGTGAAATTCAAATTTTTTATTACCAGTTCTGTGGGTGTGGCTTGGTGGGTGTGGCTTGGTGGGCGTGGCAAGGGAAGGATACTACAAAATCTCCATTCCCACCCCACTCCAGGGGAAGGATACTGCAAAATCTCCATTCCCACCCCACTCCAGGGGAAGGATACTGCAAAAGTATCCTTCCAAGGTGGCGCAGTGGTTAGAGTGCAGTACTAGAGCTACTTCAGCTGACTGCTAGTTCAGCAGATCAGGAGATTGAATCTCACCAGCTCAAGGTTGACTCAGCCTTCCATCCTTCCGAGGTAGGTAAAATGAGGAGCCAGATTGTTGCGGGCAATATGCTAATGCTAGTGCAATATGCTATATGCTAACTTTGTAAACCGCTTAGAGAGGGCTGTAAAGCACTATAAAGCGGTATAGAAGTCTAACTAATAAATAAATCCCCATTCCCTCCCCACTCCTGGGGAAAGAATCTTGCAAAATCTCTATTCCCACCCCACTCTGGGGCCAGCCAGAGGTGGTATTTACCGGTTCTCCAAACTACTCAAAATTTCCACTACCAGTTCTCCAGAACCCGTCAGAACCTGTTGGATTTCACTCCTGCTTACATGTATATTATTTGTAGAAATAGAAACAGCCATGCAGACAAACATTTTACTCCTGCAACTGCTGTTAACCTGGATGATCAATGCCACCTTAAAAAGTAAGTAGCAGTGCTCTGGTTTACTCACAAATATTCCCTTCCTTTTTATTTAAATAATTTGAGGTCTGCTTTCCCCATATGGCCTTCCTGTAGATTTCTGGACTGCCATAAGTTGATGTTGGCTGGAATTTCTGAGAAAAGTAGTCTTATGACATAGGAGGCTGCCTACTTATTTTTGGAAAACTATTGTTGAATTCTAAAATGATTCCAGAATTATATTATTTGAGGATGTGTAAATGTAAGATTCCACTTCAGTTTAGGTTTTCAAAATTTCAATCAAGAGTTGATTTGTAAATTTAGTTTGAATAGCCGAATCCCCTTCAGCTTATTATAGCATTAAACTGTCCTAGAAAGCACCAGAATCTCATCAAATCTCTGAACTGCTTTTGAATCTCTATGAAGGCAAAAGGACACAATTTATTCAGTGCCCTGAATCAATTCAAAGAATTAATTCATGGAGGTCATTCAACTGAATCTCCTTCAAACTGAATTATCTGTTCAAAGTTTTGAGTATCCCTATTCAATATTCTGAAATTCTAGTCCAGCCTCATCTGTTATATGCTGAGTATAAGAACATTATTTCCCATGCAAGAACATTCAGTTGCCATGTATTCCAAATTGTACCATAATCTGCAGAAAAAGAAGACAATTCCAAGGGTAAAACGTGTTTAGCATTGGAATGGATAATAATGAGAAATGCACATCACACTTTAAGTACTAGATAGCACCACTCAAATCATCTTGTTAATCTTAAAATACCTACAAAATACATTAAAATGTGATTGCAGCACAGTGGAATTTTTTAAATAATAACATGGTTTTCCCAGACACTACCATCACTCTCATAATTTATTGCAAATGCCTTTGCTAAAATGGAGTGCTTCATCTATTAACATTCCTAGATTGAGCCAAAGATGGCCCTAATGCCTGCTTTTTAAAGATATCCAGTATGTGCTTAGAGCTCAAAGCATTGTTAGAGATCCCACACACCCACTTCATGGTCTGTTTCTGCTGCTCTCCTCTGGGAGGAGGTTTTGAAGTATTTCTAGCACAACTACAAGATTCTGTAACAGCTTTGTTGCCTATGCCATCCGTCTGGTAAACTCACAAGATTTGTATCTTTCGCCATGTACATGTATCCGAACTAGACTGTGTTGTTTCTGCATATAATATTATATATGAGGATATATGCATAATTTTGCATTTATTTGTTTGTTTGTTTATTTGTTTGTTTGTTTTCTCATGTTTATGTAGTTTATATTAGAGTTGGAGACCCTTTGAAAGCTGTATGCAATGAAATTTCATTTTACTGTATGCCGATTACTGTATATTCAAAGTGACAATAAAGTTATTCTAAGTCTAAGTCAATAAAGAGGAAATTTTGCACATTTTCCATCTGTGTTGTCATTTCTCAACTGGACACGAATTATGCTGCTTTCATTTTCTATGATAAGATTTCTTTCTTTAGCATCAGACTGGCATATGGAATTTGGTAGCTTTTTAGGTTTAAATATCGCATTATAAAATCATCTACTTTAGATTTAGATTTTTTTCATGAAATAGCAATGAAATCTTTTTTTCTTGAGTTTCTGATTATTGGAAAATTAAAATGTATTTTTTAATGTGGTAAATATATCACATTATATTGCATTGTGCATCTGACAGAGCTCGCAGTGCACATTTAGAGCATTGTTGTTGTTGTTGTTGTTAGTTGTGAAGTCGTGTCTGACCCATCACGACCCCATGGACAGTGTTCCTCCAGGCCTTCCTGTCCTCTATTATCCTCTGGAGTCCATTTAAGCTCACACCAATTCCCTCAGTGATTCCATCCAGCCACCTCATTCTGTGTCATTCCATTCTTCTTTTGCCCTCAGTCTTTCCCAGCATTAGGCTCTTCTCCAGTGAGTCCTTCCTTCTAATTAGGTGGCCAAAGTATTTGAGTTTCATCTTCAGGATCTGGCCTTCTAAAGAGCAGTCAGGGTTGATCTCCTCTAGGACTGACCGGTTTGATCGCCTTGCAGTCCAAGGGACTCTCAGGAGTCTTCTCCAGCACCATAGTTCAAAGGCCTCAATTCTTTGGCGCCCAGCCTTTCTTATAGTCATTTAGAGCATAGTAATGCATTACCTGTTTGCTGTAAACTATTTATTTACATATTCAATTTCAATAGCTGCCAATGACAATCTCAGTCAATGACTTTTTCATTGTGAGCAAGTTTTTGTTACTTGCTTTTAAGTGTTGGCATGAAATGTGAACATTCAGACCTTAGTATGTTCAGGAAAGGTTTCAACGATGAATGGATATTGAGTTCCTTATTTCTTCTTTTTATCAAGTGCATAGAGTCTCTTTTCATGTAACAATTTCTAGAAGGGAAAGCTGTTATTCATCAGAGCAGAAATAGCCACTGTGAAGTAAGTGAAAGAGTGTCTTGTGGGGCTGAAGTAACCTGCTAGTGGTTTGGGAAGAGTGCCATATTTTTTCACAGATATGTGCCCAGGTATTTTTGGACAAAGAACTTGTGGTTTCTTCTTTTTCCTGTAACCATAATGAATCTCTTGGCAGAATTTCAAGGGCAGGACAACAGAGAGAAACTGATTCTTTTGGGGAAAAAACTAAAACAAAAGATTAGAGTTTGTCATTGTTAAGGATAAGGTTCTTTGGGGTAAAAAACAACAACAGTTTCCTCAGGAAATCCATTTTCAAGGCATTTCAATCCTGTTCTGAATAATGAAGGTAACTTCCATCATCTTAATGGAATTTCTTTGCCTATTAATCAATAGTTCTCTGCCCACCTTTTGTTGGATTTAAACTAAAGCCAATCTTCAACCAAACCCAGAGCATTTATTCCCCCCCCCTTCTCCTTTAAATTTTTGTTTCTATTATTAACTCTGTGAGGTAGTCCAGACAAGAAACGCAACCAGAAGCCTTAGCTGTACCTTTATTGTAAGATTACATTTACAGACTCTTGCAAGACTGAAAAGATTTCTTCCCATCTTTCTTTTTACTCTGTGGAAAACTAGGGAGAGTCCCCTGTGAAATGTTTCCCACACCATCTTCCTTCTGATCCAGGGGTGTCAAACTCAACTTCATTGAGGGCCGCATCAGGGTTGTGTTTGACCTCAAGGGGCCAGGGTGGGCGTGGCTAGCTCAACATCACTCCTGTCAGGGGTGCCTGTGGTGGCCCGAGTGCTCTGCCAGTGAAAACAGGCTCCCAAGCTCTGTTTTTGGCTGCCATGGCCTCCTGCAACCCTCTGCCAGTGAAAACAGAGCTTGGGAGAGCTGCACACGGCCCTCCTGAGCTCCGTCTTCACTGGCAGAGGGTTGCAGGAGGCTGTGGTAGCTGAAAATGGAGCTCAGGAGCCCATTTTCTTTGGCAGAAGCACCGCAGGCTGGTCCTTCGCTGTTTCCCGGGTGGCCCCGCAGGCCAGATCTAAGCACCCCGTGGGCCAGATTCAGCCCTGGGGCCTTGAGTTTGACACCCCTGTTCTAACTGGTGGGCTAAGATCAGGGGTGAAATCCAGCAGGTTCTGACAGGTTCTGGAGAACCGGTAGCGGAGATTTTGAGCAGTTTGGAGAACTGGCAAATACCACCTCTGGCTTTTCCCAGAGTGGGGTGGAAATGGAGATTTTGCAATATCCTTCCCCCAGGAGTGGGGAGGAAATGGGGATTTTGCAGTATCTTTCCCCTGAAGTGGGGAGGGAATGGGGATTTTGCAGTATCTTTTCCCTGGAGTGTGGTTGGAATGGAGATTTTGCAGTATCCTGCCCCTGGAGTGGTGTGGAAATGGAGATTTTGCAGTCTCCTTCCCCTGCCATGCCCACCAAACCACGCCCACCAAGCCACACCACACCCACCAAGCCATGCCCACAGAACTGGTAGTAAAATAATTTGGATTTCACCACTGGCTAAGATACTTTTTGCACACTGGTTTTCCAGACTGTGGCTCTCCCTCCTGTCTCCCAAGGTGATTACTATTATTTCACCTGGATTGGTAAGCTTCTTTCTCATTCTTACTGTTCAATTGTTATTGTTTTTGTCAGATACCCATTTCTGTGGCATACCTTTTGGAACATTTTGTAGGAATATAACTTCTGAATTTTGTATGACTTTAGGATTGGACTTTGGAACTGTTTTAGTTGAATATTAAAATTGAATAAATGAGCGGCATGGTGGCCTAGTGGTGAAGATCCTCACCTCCCACTTGGAAGATTGAGAATTCAATCCTAGATAGTGGCAGATGTTTCTCTTCTAGGGCACAGAGGGGAAAAAAAGACTACTGTGAACTCCACATGGCATGAGGGAGGGCATCCGGGCAGTAAGCACCCAGCTCCATCCAGTCACCACAACTCTACTCCAAATTAAGGGATTAAAGGATTATAAAAATTGAATAAATGTTATAAATCTTTCAAACAAGCAAAAGCAAATCCACTTTTTCCCTTATATATTATTTTCACAGCACCCAGAATGATTGGGACTACCAGATACCGGAGTAGAAAGACCTTCTATATTTTGTACATCCAAAAGTTCCATGCAAAGAGCTTCTTGGTAGCAACTCTATGCATTTCTCTTTCCCTATAAGGTCACATTAATATAAAGCAACTGTAGCAATACAATTGCCATACACTTCATTGAGAGTTTATTATCCACTGTTGCTTCTAATGCAGCCTCCAAACAACTTTGGAATGGGTTGAATGTTTTGGAGTAAATGTACATGCTAAACTGGGAGGTGTTTAAAAGTAATATGTACCATGCTTCATATTTCAAAATGTGATTCATCAGTTCTGCTTCCTCATGTTGCTGAATGATGCCCAGCAGTGGTGGGATTCAAATTTTTTTTAGTACCGGTTCTGTGGGCATGGCATGGTGGGCGTGGCATGGCTTGTTGGGTGCGGCTTGGTGGGTGTGTCAGGGAAAGGGTACTGTAAAATCTCCATTTCCTCCAGATCAGCTGGGACTTGGCAGAGAATAGGTGGGGGCGGGGCCAGTCAGAGGTGGTATTTACCGGTTCTCCAAACTCCAAACTACTCAAAATTTCCGCTACCGGTTCTCCAGAATTGGTCAGAGCCTGTTGAATACCACCTCTGATGCCTACATTGTACTGCCCCCAAATTCTACCTTCACAACTTCATGGAGGCCATGGCTAGGTTGGGTTCAGAAAAGTCCAAGCTGGGAAATATTGCTTTTGATACACCTGACAAATGCCAGGAATTGCTGGGAGGCAGTGCTGTAGACAGCCAAGAGGAATGTTAGACTCAGGAAAAACCTAGCAGACATCTGAGGCTGGTGAAGCTGATGAATGTGCAAAGCAGCTGGCAGCATCAGGCAATGAAGAGAGAGATCCAGTACCTTCTTCCAGCCCTAGAGCATGTTGCAGAACACCAAGCAGTGCAAAGCTTCTTGCACATCAAAGACATTCCCACCCCTGATTGCCTAAACCTGCAATAGGTACTGTTACTATTCAAGAGCAAACCTCCATTGGAAACAACCATTCTGTTTGTCAGATCTCTGCTTGTGAATTTGTTTGTCTCCTGAACTCATTGCCTATGAAAACTCTATCCTTTGGAACCCAAACTGGCTGACAACCTATATTTGGGCTTTTGGACTGGATTGTGACCCAATTATGCTTGTGCTTTCCCTGCTTGGATCCTTACTTTTGGGACCTTTGTAGGCATGTTCCCTAGGAAATGGGACTTTGTTATCTTGTGTGTGTACTTGAACACACAGCCTGTTTGCTTCTAATTGTACAGACCTGAAGTAAAGTCTTGCAGTCAAATTCTTTTATGTGTATAAGTGAAAGGATAACTGATGTGTCTCTTCAATCCCCTTTGATATATCCATACTGTCCAATGGGAAGGGTTCACAATCGCAATGGGATGGAGACCACATCACTCATGTGGCTGGGGTTACTTTTGTTTTTTAATCTTGGTACTATATCCCAAGTTTAGAGATTATTCCATTACAGCTTTCATCTTTTTCCCATCATTCAATGATGGAAGACTGTTTCAGGGGAATCAAAAAAGGAGTTTCAAGGAATATAAAAAGAGGGCAGGAGGTCCACATGTGGTTTTGGGCACAAGTTACCCATTCCTGACCTTAGATTATAGCAATCTAAAACGTACATTGTAGGGGTTGATTTTCTATTAAGCAATACAAAAGAGCAATACAAACCCCCCTACTCTGTATCACTGAGATCTTGAGTGATCCTTACATTTGGTTTTGCCTCCCTCGTCTCTCCCCATACATTATTTACTGAAAGAACGTTCCCTATCTAAAGCTAATCTTAAACTGTTAACCAAGATCTACTATGGGTTTTCGTGCTTCTTGTGAATTCTTCTGCATCTTGTAAATGCCAAGTTGGCCACTCTTCCTCATTAGTCCATCAATTTGTGGCAGCCATTCCAAGCAAACTTTATAATAAATTAAATGACGATCTGCTAGATAAATTGAGTTTTTTGTTTGAACTTGCTGTAATATTTGCATTCAATGTATTTATCTAGAAATGACTGAGCTTTTTTCTGGCATCGGATTGGATCCTATTGGCATTAATTTTCTTAAAATTACATTACTGTTTACAAAGCATTACTTTATACCTTTCATTTCATTCTGATATTTGTTTATTTCTTGCCATTGAGCCTATTTTTATGTGTGAACCTCCAATTGAAACTACCATTTTGTTGATTCTTCCCAAGCACTGTTTATTTTGTAAGGACAAAGGGGCATTGAACAAGAGCTGGCACACAAGAGTGAAGAATGTTGAACTATAGCTCATGAAACTCCTGGTCTCAGACTTACAACATAAAAATCAGCCAATTTTCTTTGATTCTACCTTTCCAACTCTTGCATTGGTAATATGCCCCCTCATGAAATCTTCTGAAGAACTTGAAAATTTACCATTTCGTGTCATTTTGGTTGCGCTCAATGAAAGTATTATACAGGTACAGTTTGGGATTTTCTGCAGACAGATCAGCATGGCTACCATTTTTTTTAACATCTTCAATTGTTATAAATAAGGGGAAAAGCTATACCTTTTGCTGAACTCACAATCAAGTGTATATTTTGGCTATGTTAAAAATCTGGAGAATTTCTAGGTACTTCTAAAGTTTGATATGTAATGTTTAGCACTATTAGATAGAGTTAATGTACCACCTATTTTATATCTGCTTTGAAGAGCACATTTATTATAAAATGTAATAGCAGAACAATATTGTTGATAATGCCTTGCTGAGTTTCCTTTCTTTATTTTGACAACATAGAAATATTTTGGATTTCAGTTCCTACAATCCAGGATCAAAAATATTTCATGTCTCTGACCAATCTTCTTATACATTTCATTAAAGGTGTGAATAATTTATGTAATTTTGTGTCTTGGATGTTTGATTTAATGTACTGACATTTATCATTTGACAGGTTTTATAAATTTTGCAATGGAAGCACACAAACAAAGTTTAATCAAACATGTGCATGCAATTAAGGCTGCTCAGGATAAAAGGTTGAATGACTATGGACCAGTTGCTCAGCCCAACCCACCTCAGAGGGTTGTTGTTGTTGTTGTGGGAAAAATAGGAGGAGAAGATGTGTTGTGTTGGATATGTTTGTCACCTTGGGTTGTTTGTTTGATTCATATTTCTGGCTAATTTCATTGACTTCCCCATATTTCCCATATTTATTTATATCCCGCTTTTATTATTATTTTTTTTAATAAAGATGTCAAGGCGGCCAACATATCTCTTTCTTCACAAATAGGAAGATTTTACTAAATCTTACCTTAAATGCAGCAGGTTTATAGAATCTGATAGAGGTATCAGGAATTTTCTGATTCCTGAGGAAGAGGAAGTTGAGATCCCAGATACCTTTTCGTACTCATTTGAAAGGAAGATAGTGCCTATAATTCTATAAAGTGAAAATGAGGAACCTGTGGTCTTTTAGTTATTTATCATTTTAACTGTAATCTCAGTTAATTTGTCTAATGCTGGGGGATAGTGGAACCCTCCAATGTTGAATTGAGCAACATTTGGAGGACTTCCGATTTCCTACTCCTATGTATACATCCGATGCTGTATACCAGTGTTGGCTAACCTTTTTGCCATCATGTGCCAAAAGCGTGGGGGAGCATGGGGGGGTCACACT
>JANHZT010001901.1:33356-45450 GCA_032468215.1 Stegonotus admiraltiensis | reverse complement strand
GAACCCAGACAGGAGCTGGTGACAGCGCACCTGCCCACAGAGAGGGCTCTGTGTGCCATCTCTGGGATTCATGCCATAGGTTCACCATCACGGCCTTAGGATGAACTGTCCTTTTTTCAAAAATTAAAATACAGCTGTAGAGGAATGCCTAATTGCTCATAGAAAGGATAAATGAAATGGAAGATTAAGTTTAAAGCAAGGGAGGAGATCATATAAAGAAAATACCCCTCCTGTCTCTGCTGTGAGGAATTTGGCAACTCAGGGAAGGAAAAAAGGATATCCAAGTGTAGACATTCCACATGTGCCCCAAAAAGTACTGTTGGTTTATTTAATTTGATTACACACTCATCCCAATCTAAAATAATAAAACCATAGATTTTTATTTGCTCTACAATCAAGTTTTCTCAAAGTAAATAGGTGGCTGGAAAGCAAATGAAGCATTCAGTTGAAAAGCAAACATTTTAAGAGTAAAACCAGCAAAACAGGAAACTGTCTGACAATTTCAAGTTTAGCTGTCAGTTTTTCTGTATATAAAATAGCAGGAAGAAAGGGTGTTGTAAACTCTTCCTCCAAATCCGTTTAGAGAAAAGTGAACATAAGCCAAAGCCAAGGTATAATAGAATATTTTGTTGTTTTCACATTTTTCACATTATATTTTATAAAGATCTGTGATCCTTTTAAAAAATGCACGTCTTACAGATTTTATTTTTATATCGCTCTATAGTCCTCTGGTATTGTGGGTGCGCTGTGCACATTGTCTATTCACATGCAATATTTGTGCACATTGTCTATTTACATACAATATTTGGTGCCAATAAGTCACAAAATTCATTTTCATAGCTTATGTTTATTCTAATTGCATTTTGTCCTTTCTAAGTCATTGGGAGTGACATATTGGCATCACAGTGACCTCTGAACTCAGCAACACTGAGAAATTATGATTTGTTCAAGGCGTATCTTCATAAGAAAACAGTTATATGAACCTCAGTCTCTCAATTGTCCAAGAGCAATATTCACAGCTACTATTAGGATGGTTGGCCAGAGGCATAACACTAAATGGTGTGCTAATTAAAATAGGCTTTAATCTGATAAATATAGCTATGTATACCTGACAGCAATTGTTAATTGCATTTCCTAGAGGCTGAACAAAAATGAGGACACAAGCACTGAGTAATTAAAGATGACATACTGGTTATTTATTTCTTATCAAATATTTACAAGTTGCTTTCTAATAAAAATATCCAAAGTGATATAAAAGGAACAGTTTCTGAAAAGACATGGAAAATGAGAGTGGTTTTATTTGGTACCTACATATGATGAACAAAAAAATGATTCTATAAAATCAATTCAAAATTCATGTGTTAACACTAATAGTAGTTTCTCTCTCCCTCACTTCAGAAGACTGTAGTATTGAGTAAGTAAACATAAAAAAATATTTATACGGGTAGTCCTCAACTTATGACCACAATTGAGCCCAACAGTTCTGTTGTTAAGTGAGACCTTTGTAAAATGAATTTTGCTACATTTTATGACCCTTCATGTCTCAGGTCAGTGGTAGGACTCAATCAGTTCACACCACTTCAGGAGAATCGGTTGTTAACTTTCTGAGCAGTTTGGCAAACTGGTTGTTGGAACAAATCATTAGAGCAGAGAACTGGTTGTTAAATTACTTGACTCCCACCACTGCTTAGGGTGTGTCAAATTTTTCAACTTTCAATTTTCAAACATTAGGGGTGCTCAAAAGTTGTGATATGCCTTGGGGATTGTAAAGATATTTAATAAAATTTAGATGTAATTACATAAATATCACAATTTTTAAATATTTTGTTTGTTTCATTTGCTGCAAAGGTCGTACATGTGAAAAATGGTCATAAGTCACTTTTTTCAGTGCTGTTGTAACTTTGAATGGTTACTAAATGAAGTGTTATAAATTGAGTTATTCTATTCTATAGCAAAGGTGCCATTGGTGAAATCCAATTTTTTTTACTACCGGTTCTGAGGGCGTGGCTTGGTGGGCATGGTGTGGCTTGGTGGGCCTGGCAGGGGAAAGATACTGCAAAATCCCCATTCCTTCCCCACTCCTGGGAGAAGGATATTGCAAAATCTCCATTCCCTCTGGGGCCAGCCAGAGGTGGCATTTGCCGGTTCTCCAAACTACTCAAAGTTTCTGTTACTGGTTCGCCAACTACTCAAAATTTCCACTATCAGTTCTCCACAGCCTGTCAGAACCTGCTGGAATTCACCCCTGAAACATGATTAATTTCTAGAAAAATGCTTTAAGTTAAGCATGTACAGTTTTGTAGTCTTCTTAAATTAGAAAAGAAAGAAAGGATTGCATACAAAGGCAATAATTTTGGTCATCAAATTTAGACATTAAAACATTAAATTTTGTACTGGTAGAGCAATCAGGGTGTATAATTGGCTATATCTTCCAAAGATTTTACACTTACATTGAATGTAAGACTAAAGCCATATTAGAACACTCTTCTGTCTATTTAATTTAGCACAAGATGGCGAAAATTCAAGAGCATACATGTTGGCCCATTCCTCTAACCAGAGTCTTGATGCAATCAAGGTTCCTGTTCATAAAGACAATCCACAAGTCGTAAAGTTATGACCATTTGTTCACAACTGTTCAAAGTTACAATGGCACTGAATGAAGAAACTTATAAGTAGTCTTTGAAATTCTAGTTGTTGAGGGATGGAGATATACTGATCCTTGAAAAGTCTACTTCTTAAATATTTTCTGTAATACAGGTAGTCCTTGACTTACGACAGTTCATCTAGTGATCGTTTGAAGTTACACCAGCATTGAAAAAAGGGACTTATGACCCATTTTTCACATTTACCACCATTGCATGATCACATGATCAAAATTCAGATGCTTGGCAACTGACTCATATTTATGATGGATGCCAGTTTCTGGGGTCATGTGATCATCTTTTTTCGACCTTCTGACAAGCATAGTCAATGGGGAAGCCAGATTCACTTAACAACCGTATTACCAACTTAATAACTGCAGTGATTCACTTAACAACTGCGCCAAGAAAGGTCATAAAATGGGGCAAAACTCACTTAACAAATGTTTCACATAACAACAGAAATGTTGGGCTCCATTGTAGTCGTAAGTCAAAGATTTCCTGTAACACCATGGTACGAATGTGAAATACAGAGCCAATTTGGTATAGGTTAGAAATGGAGACTGTGAGTTTTAGTTGTGGCTGGATGCTCCCGCTCTCAACTTTACGAAGGAGACAATGATAAACCACTTCTGGAAGAAAAGAATTGCCGGGAATATAGAAACGGAGATTGAAGATTCTTAAGATTTCAATGAAGCTTCCCAGTTCTGTGCTACAAAACCAAATGCCTGAAACCGTACAAATCATTTTATTAAATGTGCAAAAATAAATTTTGGAACAATGTTGTGAAATAAACGGTAGGGCTTTGTTTCAGAGATGAGAGTGCCTTATGGTTGCCTTCCAAAGGCAACCATTTAATGCCTGTCATTAAATCAAAAGTAAGATGATAAGAAACCACTATTTTCATTTGGCCAAACCCTGAAATGCTTTCTAATCTTTTAGTAGCTTTAATTCATTTCGAAACACATGCTAGGCATGTGCCTATGTCCTTTCTTGAATTAGTCTCTTTCTCCAAAGCTTGAAAAAGTAAAGAATGAAAAGCTTATAACTCCATGGCATGTTTTCCCAGAAACTAAAAATAAGGGAACGAGAGAATAAAAAAAAGTTTTGGGGACTGGGTGAAAGGTCAAACCTCTTAATGAGATTAAATTAACATTTATGGATCTTAATGGGAGGCACAGGAAGATTGCTTTGGTTTTAAGAAACTGCTGGAATTATGAGTGGATTGTTGCTTTAACTCACCAGCATCTGCGGAAGAAGCAGTCCAAGCAGGCCTGCTGTAGAAGGCAGGATAGCAGTCAGTGGAAATGTTTATAGACAAAGAAGAATTCTCGTGTGGCATGTTGGTATGGGGAATAAGGGATATTTTGCTGTATTAAAAAAAAGGACATAAACAAGAAGGATCACCACAGTTCTTCATTAGTAAGAAAAACATTTTTCAATAATCTGTTGATGAAACTGTTCTCTTTGATACTTCTGGCATCTATTTTCTTTGTTTGTCTCCTCCTCTTTTCCATAAAAAAAGATAAAAATATTCATCTGGCCAAGGAATAGTTAACAGCAGAGTGTTACTCTGCCTGCATATGAATTAGATAATTGCATTGGAATAAGAGCACAAAGACAATTATGACTCTCCCAATACAATTCAGTAAAATAGTTTCTGAGTTGGATTTTATAGCACGATTGCTGTAGAGATGAGCATGAAATTTTTTGGTGCGCATTATTTTTTCCAAAAGTAGAATGGAAAGTACTGGAGATTGTAAATGAATTGGAGGTGGGAGGGGCAATGTAACTGACAAATTAATCTATCCAAGTTGATTCAGTCTTGAATGCTTCTGAAAAAAAGACTCAGGAATCACTGGTTGTGCTGATAACTGTATGGTTATTATCAGAATAATCCCAGTTTTTCACCTATAAAAACACTTTTCACATGTTTGGATTAAAACAACAATTGAGAAGAAAGATAGCTGTACATTTTAAAAACTAGTCGGGTTTTTTTTTTAATAGGGATGTGTGATATTTCATGTAGAATGGGATTAACATTGAGGGGTACATGCATTCTCAGAACACACTTCACCGTATGAAAAGCAAATATTCCAATTATCTGTAAGAGGCCTCTGTTACATATCAAGCAGGATTATCTATCCGGCTTCTTATTTCTGATTATGAAGCGAAGCAGCTGACAATCTGAAGTGACAAAGAAGATAATGATTGGAACTTGGAAAAGTGTTGGCAGGCCTCGTCTCTAACAAGCTCTAGATGGGCAGCTCTCTAAGTTTGCTTTAAAAAAATAACAACCCTACAGTCAGGAATTCCGTCACTTGGATAGCTACAACCTTTGATCTCACCTCCCTTCCCCCAGTTTCTTTGAAAAGCACATTTGTGATAAGGGTAACAAAGGAAAACTTTTGAAATTAATCTAAGCATCTGTTTCTGTTCCTTCAGGGACGAAGTTAGAGGTGTATGATAGCTGGCATAAATCATCATAAAGATTGGCTGCGTTGACGCAGTACACAAAGAGACTACATTATTTTCCACTTTAAATATTGTAAAACAATAGTTGCGGGAAAGGTAACCCAGGTACATTTTTGTTAAGCTTCGGAATTACAGCACAAATTATCACCAGATTACTAATGTGCTTCCTGTCACTGGAGTCCCACTATCTAAATGATTACTCAACAAGCAATATAATGGTAACCCCTGATTCTTGCTTAAGTAACATACCCATTAAGGGTTGATTGTTGTGCAACTATTTAAATAAGCCTGGTTAATTCTTTCAGGATGGACAATGTCCTTATTCTGTCCAAAACCTGAGGCCAAATGGCAGCTTTCAATGATATCTTGCTTTTTTCCCTTTTTTTTTAAAAAAACCAGCAGGTCTTCTTGCAGATACTTTGAGTAACAAAACCAAAAAAGAACAATTCTGGGGCTGGTACTTTATCTCTGCCATGATGCCTTGTGGTCCTCAAAGGCCCATGATTAAATAAGAACCCACAATGTGGTCTCTTCTCACCCCTTTCCCTGACGAAAAAAACTTTTGACGCTCTTGATTTATATAAACAAGTGGTATGCAGTATGAATTGACCGGGGCATTATAACAAGGCTTGCCTTCACCTTTTTAAAAACTAGTTTGAGTTTTTAAAGGTTTGAGTACAGTCTGAAAGGCTGCATCAGGTCTTCAGTGGTTGGTCTATTAAAATATGTCATTGCATAATTCTGTGTTTATCTTAAATGTGGTGGGGAGTGTTTCCTTGTGTAAGAAAAGTTGCACTCTAAGTAAATGAAAAAGAGCAAGGCACATTTGTGTTGAATCTATCTTGCGGTCACAGTCAGCTTTATTTAGACAGTAAAAATAAACAAACAAGGTCTTAAGACGTGTTTTGTTCACAGCAGACAAAGATTGTTTAGATGCAGAGGTACTACCCAGTTCTAAACCTTTATGAATAGAGCAAATGAGCTAGCCAAGAATGGTCAAATCAGTTTAATTACTGACTTCGCAAGTGCATAGCAGGTTCAGGGATAAACCAGTAACTGCTGTGTATTCATTCTCTGTTGGGGACTAACTCGTTGTGAGATTTCAGCAAAGTGAGATCATGCATGGTATTATATTTGCTGCTGCATAGACTATAAAATCAAGGAGGCAAGGGCAAACTATTTTTGAAAGATAGCAATAGCACTTAGACTTATATACCACTTCACAGTGCTTTGCAGCCCAGTCTAAGTGGTTTACAGAGGCAACATATTGCCTGCAACTATCTGGGTCCTCATTTTATTGACCTTGGAAGGATGGAAGGCCGAGTCAACCTTGAGCCAGTCAGGATTGAACTGCTGGCAGTAGGCAGAATTAGTCTGAAATACTACATTTTAACCACTGTGCCAAGAAAATTTCAGGAATTAGTCTAAGCAGTTGCTTGAAGGCCAAAAGGACCATAAACATTGAAGTTTGTATACCCTAGGTTGTGGCTTATGATTTATGATTTATGTGTAGCACTTCAGATTCAAAGGCAAAAAACTTATTTGGTTTACTGATGCTGCAGAAAATACTGAGAAACTTAACTGAATTTGAAAATCAGTTCAAAACATTTATTGGGCCTGATTTATAAGCTATTGGTGAAGTATGACTCAGAATCTGAACAAGTCAAAGACTGATTAAATCGATGCAGAATTTGAAAATAGGTAGTCCTTGACTTATAACAGTTCATTTAGTGACTGTTCAAAGTTATAACATCACTGAAAAAAGTGACTTATGACTGTTTTTCACATTTACAACCAATGCGGCATCCCCATGGTCACATAATCAAAATTCAGCTGCTTGGCAACTGACTCATATTTATGACCTGGAGTCACATGATCTACTTTTGTGACGTTTTGACAAGCAAAGTCAATGGGGAAGCCAGATTCATTTAATACTCATTTACATACTGAGCAACTGCAGTGATTCACTTAACAACTAGGAGAAGAAAGGTCATAAAATGAAGCAAAATTCACTTAAATGTCTCACTTTACAACAGAAATTTTGGGCTCAGTTGTGGTCATAAGCCAAGGACTACCTGTACAGTGATAGAGATGCAACAATGAACATTTCAATAAAAAAATAATGTTAAATTTACTGTGAATATAATTGTAGAAAAAATGGTATAAGAAGTTTTACTATTGGTACGTTACTTCAATCTTGAATGCTAAAATGGATGTCTTTCTCTAAAAATTGCTGGAAATGTAACAACTGAGAGATCATTTTTTTTCATATTTTGTGGCGTTGTAAGGTCAGCAGTTCTGGAAAATAGTTCATATTAGAATGAACTAGAATAGTTCATCTTTAAAAGTTGAATTCCATTTCAATCTGTGATATTCTTATTTTAGCAAACCATTCTATTCCTTCTAAGTACTGATACAGAACTAACTTTGCATATGCTAACGTCTGCAGGATATATACCAGTACTTCTTACTAAAAAAGTAAGCAAAAGTTTACATAGAATTTAATACAAAATGGAAACCAATCATGAACTGTAGCTTAATACATGAATTTATACCTCATTGAGATTTTGAGTTTTTTAGGTATAGAATTTATACCTAGATTCTATTTGTGAAATATTTAAAGGAAAACAGATGATCAGTTTTGACCCAATCCACTGTACCTTATAATTTTATGTGGTGATATATATATATATATACTTGGCAGGGATTTTTAGTCATATACAGAGATATTTTATGTTTAATCCTTTGTAATTTACTAATATTATACTAGAAAACTACGATCAACATTATTTAGATCCCTTGTTTCTCATGTGTGTATTATTTTATTCTTCCTGTTTTATATTCTCTCTTTGTGTTCCATACAACAATAAAATAAAGGTAATGTTAGAAGTTTAGTATGGTACTTTGGAATCATTTGCCACTAATAATGAACCTGAGCAATGTCCAGTATTTCTACTATATGCTTATATTTGGAATGATAATATTCTAGTGCCTAGCTTGGTGGAACTCAAGGAATTTTGACTACTAAATGTAGTCACAAAATGACACAGCCATCCACCCCAGCAACAAATCAGCTGTCTTGAGACTATTCTATAGGACCTGAACTTGAATGTACAACAAAAAATAAATTTATTGTGTTGTGGAAGGTAGGTATGATTTGCACAGGAAGAAATTGTGCAGATTCATAAGTGTTACTTCATCCCAAAGTGCAGTGCTTTGCGTCTACAAAAACTGATTTTTTTAATGTTGATTGATAACTGTTGCTAGCATATTTGTTTTGTAACTGAATGTGCTGCATTATTTATATTAGTGCTTTCAGTTCATTTGAATTTGCATTATCTTTGAACAGTCTCAAGGAACAGCTCATTTGAAGCAATAGTTACCGTAGTAACTTTACAGTTGCATAGCTCAGGATGATTTCTCTTAACATGCTTAATTTCTCCTGGTGACAAGAAAATATATAATGACTATTTAATGGTCATAGTTCAACCAATGAATACATATGTTATTTTTCTTTGTGGATTAAAGGGTTTCAGGTTGCTATGGGTTTCTTCATTTTAAGAACCAGTAGAGACTCAAGAAAAATGAAAATATTTTGGAAAAATATCACTATGTCCTCCCATGAACAACTTTTCCCTTTGCTGTTCTTATTCTACCAAAAATAGCAGGTGCACAATAAACAAAGAGCTCACCTGAAATAACCTTCCTAGTTTATACTTAGAAATAGAAATTTGTATTCCCAACTGAAATGCAGTGCATCATTTGTTGTTAGCCCTGAAGTTACTCTGTTCTAGGACGCCACTGTACTTAATTTCTGAATCTCAGCTGCAGAGTTTATGAGATTTTGATACATTCCTGTAAATGTGTTGTTGCTGAATATCAAGGGACTATTTTGACTTCTTTCTTTTTTTTTAAAGTAGTACTATCATATTTTTATGAACAGAAGCCCCATTGACTACATTCTTCAAAGAATACTTTGGAGAGTGAATAAAATAAAAATAGATTTTCCCAATAGAGTGGGTATTCCTTGCATGTTCGTGCTGTACATTCATGTTAGTATTGTAGATACCAATACAGGCTTGGGAGGTCACCAGATACATTATTTTCTCTTTCCCTTTCTCTTTCCCATTATTTATGACTCTCTCTTTATCTTTTGATGGAAGAATTTGGGAGGCAATAACTGCACAAAAGCCAAACACAGGAATTGCATGGGATGTACTTATATTTAGCTCTCCAAGCCAGCTGATTTATCTGTGGAGATTTTTTTAATGGAGTATTTCATATTGGAAGGTAACACCCCTATATTCCTTTGATTTTGTAGCTGATGTGACAAAGTTCTAAAATAGCATTGAGAGATAAAGTTTATGGATAGAATTGGTATCGGGGTCTGTCACAAGGTTGGTTTCTGTGTTTGTGTCATTTTAAGAAAAAGGAGGATTTCCCAAATCTTATTACCTAATAAAATAGGCACTGGCACATATTTCAGGCACCTAAGTAGATAAAAGCTAATTGATATGATGGGTGGCTGCTTCTTTCTGCTGTCTAACATACTTGCATTCATTCATAACTTAAAGGAATGTTTACAGGTAGTCCTCGATTTAAGAACACAACTGAGCCCAAAATTTATGTTGCTAAGCGAGACATTTGTTAAGTGAAGTTTGCCCCATTTTATGAACTTTCTTGCCAGAATTGTTAAGTGAATCACTGCAGTTGTTAAGTTAGTGACATGGTTGTTAAGTGAATCTGGTTTTCCCCATTGACTTGGCTTGTCAGAAGGTCACAAAAAGTGGTCACATGACCCCAGGACACTGCAACCATCATCAATATGGGTCTGTTGCCAAATATCTGAATTTTGATCATGTCAAAATAGAGATGTTGCAATGGTTGTAACCAGTGGTGGGATTCAGCCAGTTCGCACCACTTTGGGAGAACCGGTAGTTAACTTTCTGAGCAGTTTGGTGAACTGGTTGTTGGAAGAAATCATTAGGGCAGAGAACTGGTTGTTAAATTATTTGAATCCCACCACTGGTTGTAACTGTGAAAAATGGTCATAAGTCGTTTTTTTCAGTGATGTTGTAACTTTGAACAGTCACTAAATGAACTGTTGTAAGTTGTATTACCTTGGCTAAGTTCTCCATGACGGAAGCAGCTAATCAGTGCTAAGTCACAGTACTATACTGTAAGCCAATTGCCAATAGTAAATGCAGGATGAGAAATGTAATTTAATAAAAGGGCTATGTACTTCTCCTTATCTTATGTAAACCACAGTATAAACAGGTATCAGTAGTACCAAACAGATAAAAAGAAAAGAAAAAAGAAGGCAGTCCTGAATTTAAAGAGGCGAAAGGAATACCTAGTAGCCCAAGTAACTCCCATGTTAAAAACAATTAGGACTAAGAAAATGTGCTTTTTCAAGAGTGATCCAAAGATTGGGAGAGCAGGTAATAACAGATACAAAAATCTGACCTTTTTAGTGTTAATCATCAAGGCTACCAGTAAATCTCTTTCCAGCCTCCTTGCTGTTTAGTCACCAGCAGGACAATCCATAAAATTAAGAGAGTAAATACTGTATGAACAAATACATCTCCAAGAACACCTGACAGCCAGAGGTCATTTTCATAGTACTGCTTTGCAAGGACTAAGCTGAACATGCTGTTCTAAGGCACTTTTCATTTTGACATTGCAAAGCATCCTGGGTTCATGCTGAGTTGTTTTGACTATCCCCAGCATGGGCCACCAGAGGATCAACAAAATGTCACCATGGATATGATGGCATCTGGTGAGGATTAGAGTGGATCGGTATGTGGAAGTGCTAAAAGACAGCAAGAGTAATTTTGTAGGTTTCTGAGGTCAGTGTAGATATCGGGCAGGAAATCTGAGAGGAGTGTTAATATATGCTTTGGCTTGCCACCTTCTGTTAAAAAAAAATAGCAGAGCCTTTTACAATTCTGTAAATTCTACAAATTTAGAAGTTACCAATTTATATAGAAGTGATATAGATGAAGCTATAGAAATCCACTTGCTTATTTCCTGCTTGTTATGCTAGTGAGATGGATGGATGGATGGATGGATGGATGGGTAGATGGATGGATGGATGGGTAGATGGATGGATGGATGGGTCGATGGATGGATGGATGGATGGATGGATGAGAGGAAGGGAGGAAGATAGGGGTGGAGGGATCAGGGGTGGGTTCTACTTACCTTTACTACCGATTCGCAACGGGAGTGCTCGTGCATGCACAGATCACCCATGATGATGTCGGGGTGGGTGGAGCGTCCCGCCAGTTTTACTACTGGTTCTATAGAATTGGACCGAAACGGGAGCAATCCACCACTGGGATAGATATAGAACATACAATAGATAGATAGATAGATAGATAGATAGATAGATAGATAGATAGATAGATAGATGATAGATAGATCGATCAGTGGTCGGCAATCCCCGGCTCGCGAGCCACACGCGGCTCTTTGGCCCCTTGAGTGTCTCTCTCTCTCTCTGCCCCTCCCTTTTGGCAACTGTCCTCCTCCTGTGGCTCTTCCAGCCGCCTCCCCCTCCCCGCAGAATTTTTTTAATTGCAGCCCGAAGCGGCAGGAAGTGAAGGCTGCCTTACGCGCCATGTGGCACGAAGGCAGGTACAGGGCAGCTTTGCTCCTGTACTCTCCTCCCACCCTGGTCTGGGAGCATGCACATGTGTGGGGAGACCCTCCTCAAGCAAGCGCCAAAGCTCAGGAAAGGTGCATGCGGGGCGGGCAGCGGCTTGCTTTAAGGAGGAGGAGGGTGCAGGAGTGAAGCTTCCCTGTACCTGCCTTCATGTCACATTTGCACGTAAGGCAGCCTTCACTTCCTGCTGCTTCTGCCGGGAGGGGGAGGTGGCTGGAAGAGCCACAGGAGGAGGATGGTCACCCGAAGGGAGGGGGCAGAGAGAGAGACACACACACATATATACAGAGAGAGGGCAGAGACAGAGACAGAGACACAT
>JANHZT010001901.1:0-17488 GCA_032468215.1 Stegonotus admiraltiensis | reverse complement strand
CAGGGTGGGTGTGGGCAGGATGGGCATGGCCAGCACGACGTCACTCATGTCGGGGGCAGCTGTGGTGGCCTGAGTGCTCTGCCAGCGAAAACAGTCTCCCAGGCTCTGTTTTTGGCTGCAACAACCTCCTGCAACCCTTTGCCAGCAAAAACGGAGCTCAGGAGGGCTGCCTGCGGCCCTCCTGAGCTCTGTTTTCACTGGCAGAGGCACCACAGGCTGCTCCTTTGCTATCTCCAGGGCGGCTCCATGGGCTAGATCTAAGCACCTTGTGGACCGGATCTGGCTCCTGGGCCTTGAGTTTGACACCCCTGGTATGGAGTAACATTACCTTACAGCAGATACTTAATCACATATATTCAGAATTCACTTTCAGTGAAGGTTACTTATGAATGTCCATGGGATTCCACTTGCAGTTTTTGTCTATATGAAATGCTGTTTCCCTTTACATATTAAAATAACTGGTCTACAATATGGACAAATCCACATTATTTGTAGTAAAGTTCAGTATTTCATTTTTAAGAGAGAGTAGACATCTTTGTGCAATTAATTCAGATGCAGACTTATAATATGGCTCAAGGCCAGGCATGAGGCAGTGGAAAAATCAATCAATCAAATCATTATTCATTATTACCTATTTTGTATCTTAGAGCTGCAGTTCTCCTCCACTTTTTCCTCTTTTATGAAACAAGTGCAACGTCCCAAGAAATCAAATGCTATAACATAATTCAGCACATTAATTTATTCTTTAGTTCACAGTATTTATAATGTGTTCCAGTCCAAAGGAGTGAGCAGCTAACAAGAAATGAAACAACCAAGAATATAAAATTATTATTAAAACTTTTAAAATATGGCTTTTGAAATTACACATAGAATTTTGGGAAAAGAGGAATATTCAAATGAAAAATTGCAAAGATGCTTGAAATTCAGGTTCTTGTTGTCCAACCAGTGACTAACTTCACTGAGACTGGCAAAAGTTTAGAAGCAATTGGAAAGCACAGGTTTCCACCAATTTGACCTATGTCATTGGCATTAGCCAATTGAATATAAAATTAGCTAACCAACAATAGAAAAAATAAGGCTCAAGTGGGATAATTCTTCACCAGTGTTTACATATGATACAAGTGTAAGTATAGAACCAAACCATGACAATGGATGTTATGTAGAAGTCTTGCTTAATTTCAATGTAATGATAGATTACCATGATACAGAGCAGTGGTGGGCTGTTCCCAGTTCTGTCTGGTTCTTGCGAACCGGTAGTAAAAGTGGTGGGAGGCTCCGCCCACCTGCCCGGACGTCATAATTGACAATCTGCGTGCGTGTGCTCCCATTGTGAACTGGTAGTAAAGGTAAGTAGAACCCACCCAGGTACAGAGCTATTAAAACACTTAAGATGTAAGCATAGTAAACCTTTTTTAAAAGTACCTGCCTTCTCTTTATCAACAAACTTTGAATCAGGTTCTTTTAGGTTCCAGTTATTTTACTTTTATGCTGTATAAATTTCACTGCAGAGATTAAGCACCTGTACATGTACTGGACATTGCCCTTTTATATTTTCTTGTGTAATATTTATGTGTCCTAAATTCTCTCTGTAGACTTATGTTAATCAATTATATATACATCGCTCCAAGCTGTGAGATGACAAAGCAGTTTCTAGGCAGTTCTTCACCATCTCCAATTTTATTCCCCAGATCCTCTGAAGAAATTTTTGATTACAAGACACATTCTTAAAATTGTATCCTCACAGCACACAATCTGTTCCTAAGCCAACAAGCTTTCTTTCCAGATGATCAATGGCAGTGTATAAAGATCAGTAGTGAACCACTAACCAGATCTGGGTAGAACTTCACTCAGCTATTCAATCAGGATGCTCACTGGTGATTTGGGGCCAGCAACTCTCAGCCTAATCTTCCTCTCAGAATTGTTGTTATGGAGATAAAATGAGGAAAGGCCTTGCTGGATGCCATTCTGATCTCTCAGAGGAAAAGAGATCTTATACGTAATTCTCTTTAAGTGATGTTGTAGTATTGAAATGATGAAAATGTCTCTGTGAATAGATTCTAATTAATTCATCAGTGTATATTCCTATTCCCATATCCCAAGCAAGCAAGGTAGTTTGTTTTGCAATTTTCAGTTCTGTGAATTCTCTGGCTTGTGTTTTTAATACATAAGTGTTGCTGGCTGCGGAATTCTGGGAGTTGAGGTCCACACACCTTAAATTAGTCAAGTTGAGAAACACTGACATACTATATCATTCTAACCCCCTCCTAAAATGCAACATTTATCTACTCTTTCAGGCAATTCCACTGTCTGCAGAACCTCACAATTGGGTAATAGAACTGGGAAGAAATCTCTGCCATATGTCAAATGACAGGAAGACGGGTAAAGAGGCTTCTCAAAAAATCTTAAATCTCCAGGGGAACATCTGAAGAAGACCGACATTTGGTTAGTTTAGCTGATGAAGACCCAAGATCACCCTCAATGTCACAAATAGCTCTTGGAATTGTACCAAGGCAATTAACTGGCAATCAGTTCACTTCCTAAAAGATAACAATGGGGAGTACCTTTTGTCAAAGCCTGGCCATTGCTTTTTAAACAATTTTGAAAACATTGTGCCAACAAATGAGACATACTCTAAAAGACAGAACAGTAGAGAGTAGTGATTAGGCTGTGTGATGTTTCACACAGGGAAATGAAAGGGGAAATGTGCTTCATAGCATGTTTCTGAAAAATGCGATGTAAAGAGCTTGACAAAGGCGGAGCAAGCCACTGGACCTTCCAAAACAGCTTTTTTTTCTCCCTTTCCTTTAAATTAAAATAATTCACAAGCCACGTAGCAATGGCAACCTCAGTTGAAGATATTCCAGGATACCAAATTAGAATGATAAAACAGAGTAGGGAAAAGGTTAAGCATCATTTATTGTCATGGTCTAGTAGGAAAACCAAATGGTTCTTAACTTTAAATTAATATTTTGCTTTGAAAAGCCTTTCCCAGTCAGATACATCTTCTAGATGCTGAAATACCATTTATTATCCATAATCATGGGCCACTCTTTGTGTAGATGGAGATCTATGAAAGCTAAATTTCAACATATTTGAGACTACAAAGTTGGACAAAGTTTGGCTTAGAACTAGTCAGTCAAACCTTCACAGCAGTAGGAAAATATTTTCAGGCATTTTTAGATAGATAGCTACCATTTAGGTGAAATGAAGTACTATATTTATTTAATTTTAGGCAGAAGGCAATCTAACAGAAACAGAGCATGGAAAACATTATATATTCATTTTAAGAGGAAAATGCAATTATATATATAAATATAAAACATGTTCTTGATGAAATGTTTAGCGATGCCCTTCTAACAGGCAGTCTGCTGCATCTCTTTCTGTGATCAAAAGTGCATTTCTCATGAGGTGCAAATACATCTCTTAACTTCAGACCCATCAGACATGAATGATATTACTAGAGAAATATGGCTAGCATCCCACAGTTCTGTCAGTTGAAAAGCTCAACTCATAACCGACACAGCGCTGGATTACCACTTCAAACGTAATCGAGTGGCCACAGCTGTCCAAGAATGAAAGCGGTGGGATAATAGCAACAAAGCAGTAGTCGCCATGTGTCCTACACTCAATGGATTTGGTTCAGAGCGAAATGGCAAATGAAAAGGCAATCATGTGAGTTAATGCTAAGAAGGAAATAAACCCACCCATGTGTAGCTGCCAACTGAGGTCATTGTGCATAATGATACCTTGTCTTGGTCCACAGTTATTTTGTTGTTTTTCTCTTGTGAAAAAAAAAGTCCACTTGTACATTTATAGGAGTTCCACCCAAGTACTAACTAGGACTGGTCTTGTTTAACTTTACTGAAATCAGCTAAGGTCACCTACAGTAAATGCTACTACATTAGTTTGCAAGTTGTTTTTAAACTGTTCTTCTTAGGTTATCCAGAGCAAAGAAAATGATAATCTTGTTGTTTCTAAATAGGAAAAACTACAGAGGTGCAGGCTAGATGATAGGAACAAAAATCCAGATCATATTCTTTCATTCCTCCAGCACTGGTTTAATCCTGAAGTTATGACTGTCCAGGTCTCTGCGGTCAGCCTTTTATTTATAGATGTAAGCTATGGTCAAGAGACCTACACTTAAGTGCTACTCACATGCTTTTCCCAAAGTGCCAACACTTACTGTTTTCGTTCACGTATATAAACTATTCTATATGTAATGGTTGTTAATTCTAACTTTACTCTCAGATAAGCAAAGGCTCTGATTCCAATTCAGCATTTTATCAGTAATTTACTTTTTCAGAAACATCTCATTGCCTCGGAAATATATGTTGAAGGTGACTCATGCAACATGGGCAGACTTGTTAATAAGTGGTTTCTTGGATGGAGGAAGGCTAATCATAGGTGAACTCTAAGCCCAAACATAGAAGAGTTATCTCAGCCCTTTCTAACATGTATTCATTTGATGTTTAATTACAGTAATGGAACTAGAATGAAATCTGTGAAATATTTGACTTGAATTCAAGATTTGAAGCCAGACTTACTTTTTCTTTTCTTTTTTCCTACAAAGACTTGGACTTTTATTTTTCATGCAGATATATATAAATAAAAGGAAAGAAAGTACTCCTAACCCTGCTGGTCGTTTGAAATTATAGAGCCATGGTGGCACAGTGGTTAGAATTCAGTATTGCAGGCTAATTCTGCTGACTGCCGACTGCCAGCAGTTTGGCAGTTCAATTCTCACTGGCTGAAGGTTGATACAGATGTCCTCTGAGGTCGGTAAAATGAGGACCCAGATTATTGAGGGCAATATGCTGACTCTGTCAAATGCTTAGAGAGGGCTGTAAAACACTGTGAAGTGGTATATAAGTCTAAGTGCTATTGCTATTATAGTCAGCCCTATTAGAACACTCATTTATGAATGTTAATATATACTTAAAAATTAGGGCAGGGAAAGCAGAGTCCATGGGAACATAGTTTGCAAATCCTTTTTGCAGTCCCCAGCAACACCCCACACACATTTGTATCATGAAATTTAGCAGTACACTATGGAATAACAATGATTGCCCATGTATTTTTAATGTGAAATTTAAAAAATATAGGCAGGTTAAAACTCTGATAGACTTAATGGACCAATAAAATGCTAGAATGCCTGTCCAACAAAAATATAAAAATGCAAGGACAGGCTGAACATTTTGTTTTTGCCTTTTAGAATCTTCTGCCTTATGACATCACCATTCCACCCACTGCACTCCTGATAAAAAGTAAATTAATGAAAATATTATTCAATCTTATATAAATAAATCACTTTTGCAGAAAAAAAATAAGAAATGAAATCATAAGAGGATATTTCGTTATCTACTTTCTTGTTGTTTGCAAAAAAGAAAGCAATAGAACATTAGTGGGCAATTTTTTCCCTGTTCAGACAAGAATATGCTTATTTCATATGTGGGCGTGGTCAAATCCAAAAGTATGATCAAAGCCGCACAAAGGTAAGCAAAGGTAAGTTAAGTTTTTTTGTTGTTGTTACGGTAGGACAGGAAACCAAGTACTGTCAAACTGTTTTGAATCACCATTCTATTAGCTCAGCAATCATGTATTTGAGGAAGTTGTGGAACAGATGAAAAGCAATATGTTGAATCCCTTCCTTTACAATAGTGAAAAGAGGACTTGGCATCTAGTCATTTTTTTTTGTCCCTCTTTCCCTCTCCCTCCCCCTCCCTATCTTTTGCAGTTTCTTTCCATCAGCTATGTAGATATGAGAGAGAGCAGGACGGTGTAAATGATTAAAAAAAAATGTGGAGGAGGAATGGTTCAGAATATGCTCAGATGAAATAGTTATCACTTGGAAGTGAGTTTGGAGATCTGGTCTCAAGATTATGGAGGTCTAAACATGACCTACAATATAGATGTTTCCCAAATGTGCTACATGAAAATAATCTCTTCAGTGAGATAAGGATTCTGATACTCTGATTTTTAAATGAGATGAAATTTCCTTTTTACTGGTGTCTTCAAATATTTTTCAAGCACCAACTTAGATTTTTAAAAATAAAAAATAAAAATCAACATATTTGACCTGTTGTTGGACTCCAAGGCATTAGTTACAAGGTTTTCCTTTATTGTTTGCACTGATTCAGATTTTTATCAATCTGAGGTAAATCCATAGTGAACTCACATTTTAAGAACACATTAGTAATGTGTCCACATGTAGTCTTTGGAAATGTGTTAATGCTGAACACATTTAAGTCATGCTTCATTTTAGCAAAATGAGGTTCAAGGAAGCTGAATTTGGTTCCAGACAAGAGCCTGGAAATATTAAAGAACCGAAGAAGGCTGATGGTTCATAAAGTGTGATGTATTTTCCACCCACAATGACTAATCAAAAGAATCCAAGAAGCCCACAAGTAGCCCACCCTGTTACTCCCAGTTAGTAATTCTTAATTATATATTGCCTAAAAGTCACCATGGTAGCCTCCCCAAGCCTGGCACAATTTGAATGTGGTATTTATGCTGACTAGAAAATCTAGGAGGGACAGTCCTCACATATCTGGAGAGTGTCCCTTGCAGAAGACTTTTGTATTACCTATGTTTCCTATACACTTTCCAATGGGTATACATCACAATAAGCAAGCAAGCATCATGCCTCAGCAACAACAATTTTATTTATTTTTCTTCAGTAGGTTTACCCAGAGTACTTCTACTGGTTGAGGTGGTCAGTCATCAATATTTTTCCCTGAGCAATTCTTTTATGATTATGATTTTGTTATTGTATTTACTTACCACATGATTTAATTACTCTTATTGGAACAAATGTAAAAATACTGTATATGATTATGCATACGCATATAGTTTTAGAAGCAATTTTCATCCATTCCAATGACTATTTTATTGTAAAATTATTGATTTGTATATAGATTTCATTAATTTACTAATATAGTCTTTTTATATTTAGCACATATGCACACATACACCTATTAACATAAATGATATATTTGTCACTGATCATCAAGCAAAATGATCTATAATTCAACTTAACTGCATGCATTCATTCTTTCCTATTAAGGAACAATGATTATTTTAACCATATTATGTGAAACCAAACATTTCCCCAAAAGTTCAGTCAAAGGTTATTGTTTCTTTTTAATCTTTCCCAAACATGTATCTCCATCACAATCATTTCCAAAGTTTACCACACATACAACCAAAATGGTTCTGTTATGCTGAAACTAGAGCAAAGAGAAACTATCTACATAGCAGATGCCTGGAAGCTGAGGTGGGATCCAAGTAAACTGAAAATTCACTTGAGTGGAATGCAAGAAATGTTGAAATACAATATTTTTTCACCAAATGTGGACATTTCAAAACAGTGGATTAATAACACATGTGGCTATATAACATGCTACTCTTTTTCTCTGAATGTGTGTGATTTGTACTTTAATACATTTTGAAGACTATGTGCAGAACTGCAACATTCACAGAACTGGGAGTATGGAGCACTGTTGTAAAAGAGTGTTACATTTATTCACATTTACATTAGAGGCATAAATGGGGTACTTTTTCATCACCATTGAAACTTCAGTCACTAAATGAGAAGTACTTGTACACACTGTATTCTAAAATAAGAGAAAACTCTGTCAGAAATGAAATGAAATATTGTAAGTGCATCCCATTTTATTTGTCCAATGACTGAACTGCACCTGCTAGTGAAACTGATTTCTCTTTACTGTTCCTACAATTCCCAAATCTCCTCCTTAACACTGTTAAACTTTCAGAAAAGAGAGCAAGTGAAAATTCACTTAGGTAATGTTAGATGGAGATCAAAACTTCTAAAATATTATTCCAAAGTGGAAATACTTCCTAAACGTGATTGAATTCTCATTGATTATTCCTTGGGTGTACAAATTATTCTAGACTGATATGAATGGAAAATTTAATTCAAAGAAGGAACTCAATTTGTTTTGAAGTTGAAACTTGTTTCAAATTTGCAATATGAATCAGTAGATATATGTCTGCACATGCAGACAACTGAATCTTCAAATTGACTTGAAAACTGATTCAGTTTGATACATTTTATTCAGCTGATGGTTCAGCTGAAGATTCAGCCCAAAATAAGAGTCCAGACCTATCCAAAATGTTATAGAAAATGGAATGCTGGAATTTCTGTTTATAATGAATAAAACAGCACATGAATTGAGTAATGTTTCAAATAAAAACTCAACCACAGTCTTCAAAATCAGTCAGGAGAATGTACTTTGCTTTACGATAATTCCTTCTCTCCCATATTCAGGAATGCTTTCCCAAGAAAGAAAAATACTTTATTTTCCCAAAGAAGATTTTTCTTCTGCTACTCTCCTCCTGCCCTGTACTGTAAGAATGAAAGTCAGCACCCAGCAACTTCCCTTCAAGTGCAGCTGAAATGCCAACATTTCCTTTACTTTTGTGGCCCCTCTGCAAAAAAGGTCACATTGAAAAATCTGGAAGGTCTAGTCCATTTCTGCATTATAAAGCGAAGTATTGATGGTGAGTGTTCTAGTCACTTTTACTTGGGACTCATTCTTAAGTAGATTTTTGTCAAATTTTGTAAAATTCTAAAACCGTTAGGGTTTAGATCAGTTGTATGGCACATACTTACTGACTTTAAAACACAATGTTACATATATAGTTTGGAGGAATGTTGCCTTCAGAAAAATCTTATAAGCAAAAATTACTTTACACTCTTACATGAGTCATATACTCTGTTTAGAGTACACACCCAATTGGCCAGGCTCTTAAGGAGGCATTCAGCCTATCCCTTTCCTTTCTCTCTTTGTCTTAAAGATAGGATTTCCCATGTAGCTCTTACAAAGAATGACATTTAGTACTCTATTATTCTAAGCTTTCCTATAGGACAACCATTTCCAACAAGAAATTGTTATTTTGAAGTTTGGCTTCATGTCATCAAGTTCAACTGAGTTTTTCTTAGCAACATTTGTTTCATGGGGCAACAAACCCTGCATATTTGTACTAACAAATGGCTACCCATTAAGGAAAGGATTGCCAGCAGAAATCTTCAATCTACAAGACCACTGGAATGGCCACTTCTCTTTTTCTATATTATTTGTTTGATTATTAATCAACTTTAAAAAAAAAAACAACTATGGTGAAAATTTTTAAATTTAGGAACATTTCAATATTTATTTATTTATTTATTTATTTATTTATTTATTTATTTATTTATTATTTAGATTTTTATACCGCCCTTCTCCCAAAGGACTCAGGGTGGTGCACAGCCAAGGATAAAAAACAGATAATACAGAAGTTAAAAATAATTAAAATCAAATTAAATATTATGGCCAGATACATAAAAACACCCCAAATTTAAGATCCAATCTAAAACAACTTAAAACAGTCCAGATTAGGCCAGCCCGGCCTGTTGGAATAAAAGGGTCTTCAATGTGCGACGAAAGGAGGACAGATCTGGGATCCTCCTTAACTCTGGGGGTAACTCGTTCCCCCCAGTTCTTATAAAAAAGAACTATAGGGGCTGCTGCAGATTTGAGTGACTCTGGAACTATTCTGATATTTTCAAGTGATGTTATTAATGAGCTAAGTCAAACATTGTGTGAGTGATCTACAGAACCACGATACTTTTATTTCCTCCTCTTTCTTCTGTACAAAACTTGTGCATGTTCTCAGTTTCATCTAATCTTCCAAAGAGAAGAGTGTTCACATTGCTGGCAAATGCATTTCCATATAATGGGCAGAAACAAACTGAACATTTTTTTGGACCACCTTCTGAGACAATTGTCTATAGAAATTAACTATGCTTGTTTGTTTTTGGGTATCCCTTAATACAGCGCCTTCTTCAAATGAACTTGGACTGAAATATATAATTTGAATTAAGAATTTTATTTCATCTCCTGAAGCCTTGTTTCCAGTCAGTTTGGGGTGTATATACATGTATAAATACGCTGGTGGACACATTAGTGCATATTTAATACAAATATCCACATGGCATGGATAAAGCAAATAAAGAAATTCGTTGCTTCCATTCTTAGAGGAAGAATATTAGAATATGTGTATCATTATTTTGTTTTGTTTACAATGATTGTTATGGACATAGTTCTTAACAGTATTGTATAGATTTATGTAAAAATTATGCAGTTAATAAATGACCTGATATTGATTTGCTTGACAGCTTACCTAAGATCTGTTTAACTACGCAGACTTTTTTTTTTTTTTAGCATATGGCATGTGGCCAGGAATCACAGAGGTGGCTGACTGCCTCTGTGAAAAGAATTTTTTCAGGAAATGTTATCTTTTATCCGTGGGACACTTGAATGCTGGTAGGAAATCAGGGGAGGGTCCTTTCTTGTCCCTACGTGGTTTATTCGCTCACGGGAACCGAGCCACCGACCTCAGAGGTGCACAGGCCCAGTGTCTTACGATGTGAGCCACCGCAGCCCCAAATGCAACCTTTATATGCATGCTATATATTTATAGTATGTATTTATAGTATAAAAAATACACTCTGTATTTTTTTCCAAGCCATCAGGATTATATAATTATCCACTTACCAGATAATTAAAAAATATTATAGATCAACCTAAGAAACATGGGGCAGCTTGTACCCTCCATGACATTGAAAATGGCATTGAAAATCCTGAAAGAGGAAAACAGGTTGTAATAGGCCGAAATGTCTATGGAGATTAATAGGCATAAATGTCTATGGAGATTCTCAATATTTTTGAATTATGTTTTTCTGGACGTGTCCCCATTTCACCAAGCTTTTAATTTTATAGTTTTTGAAATAACGTATTTTATTTTGTCTGACTGACTTGTACTATCTGTATTGCTGGGCTTTTTAGTTTTTAAGCAGTACAATTCATAAGAGGAAAAATAATTTGTTTGCTGGTCATCTCAATGAACCCATGATCCCTTCCCACATCACTGTTATGACATCACTCTTTTACACAAAAACAAAGGTATTGCGTCACCAGAGTTGTAGAAAACAGTATTGTTTCCTTATGCCTAAAGTAACTGTAGTATCCAATCAGAATAGAGCAAGGCTGTGTCTTACCATGACTTAACACTACATATCATGTTCAGAAGTACTAGATCTAACACAACATCATGTCTGTCATAATATTATTCACAATTTCTGTTCTATTAGAGTGCAAAATCATCATGTGAATTCTTTCACCTTGATATTACTTAGAAAGAGAGATGGAAAAATTATGATACTGCCCTTCCATTTGTCTTTGAACATTCCTGACAGTCTGCTACAGATGGATGTTGCTAATTTGGAACAGGCTGACAGATACAGGATTAGCATGCTGGCGCAACTGCTAATTCGGTAGCTGAATGAGGCCTGCCTATTTCATTGTAAAGTAGCATTATTGCAGAAATATGTAGATTTTTAATTTATGTAATTAGAAATCATCTATGAACCAAGCAAGTTCAATATTATTGTGTAAGTCTTACATCATGGAACATTTAAAGTAATTTTCAAAGCACACAGACATAATTAGCTTTCTTCAGCTCCTGGTGAAATGAATTTGAAAATATTTATGCTCTTTGCTTAAATAGAAATTCTAACTGAGTAAAAACTGCACAACTGATATGATTTGGAATATATTAAAATGTATTTTAAATATGGCCTTTAAATTCAAGCTTTGTACAAAGACGAACAACTGACGGGGCCATAACCTTTCTCTGTTTTTTGAAATGACAAATGGGGAATGTTGACAGCACAGGTAGCAGGATGCCCGAAGGTAAGACCATTGAAAAAAATAATACGATTATGTTCAGTTCTAGATTTGATGACTCACACCAGAATGTTTGGAATTCAGTGCATGAAATGACTACCAATATGCCTAAGCAGGAACATGTCTTCACAGGACCTTCAGCGTTTCATTAATAACAATCTGTTTATTAGAAATAAGACTTTGCAAAGAAAGTACAGTGTCACACAGAAGAGCTTCATTCGAGTGCAGTCACACCTTAGAATAGATAGGAAAAGCAAATCGACAGTTAACACTGTGTTTAATTAGTTCAGATAAAAAGACACCTTCATTTAAGAAAACTAAACAAGTAAACAATTATCCCCAATAGCCAATTTGCCAATCTGTGTTCCTTTTTCTTCTGCCTTCTTTTATTACTTCTGCAATTGGCAGGATATAAATTCTACTGCTGAAGCTTGAAGTAAGCAACAGAAAAACAACTTTCATATTGTATGATCAAATATAACACTAATGAAAACAAATAAATCATAATCACCATGAATTCTGAGAATAAACAGGATGTTAGCTATTTATGCAGAGAACTTGGGAACAAAACCTCCATTTTCTCTCCCCCCCACCTTTTTTTTCCTCAGAAAAGCTGCTTTAAAAAGATGAAAACAAGTATTAGAAAGTGAACAATTGATCAAAGATGTATGTATCTGTATGCATGCACAAACAAAAGGATACTCGAAGCCAATGAATTTCTTCTCTTCCTGATCCTTAGAATTGCCCTTTTCCAAAGCTCATTTCCCAACAGAATGAAAAAAGCTTGAATACATGCATCTCAGGGGTGGGTTCCACTTACCTTTACTACCGGTTCGCAATGGTATCACATGGGCGTGATTGCTTTGCTCGTGCATGCGCCTTGCTTCTGCACATGCGCAGAAGCTTCTGTGCATGCGCAGATCGCTGATGACATCTGGGGCGGTGGGCAGGGCCTCCCGCCGGTTTTATTACCGGTTCTTGTGAACCGGTCCAAACTTCTCAAAATTGACAAGCCTTAAGGAATATATACTTAATAAGAGAGCTCATTAATCCAGACAGAGGGGTCTGTAGATCTCTTATAATATGTGGATATTGTGGGACATCAAATGATTTCAACCAAAGCCAGCTCGTATTTCATATACTGTTATTTGGAGAATAATATATCTGTTATTATAATTTATGTAAAGTGGGCTTCATTTATGTATAATGTGTAGACTTTAGAGCGGTATGAAGCTTTTGAAGAATATTTGAAATAGGGTGATCTAAAATGTTATGCATTTTTTAATATTACTAAGTATGGGATCTCTAGATAAGGACACATCTGCCAAACAGCATGGAAAATCACTTGATATGTGTTCTCAAATGAAATTATGACCTCACTTAAACCTCCGAAAGAAAACCTCTCTTTTCACTCTCCATTCCCTCCCACCTGCTTTCCTTGATTTTCTCTTCTCTTTTATCATCAGAAAGTAAAGCAAATAGAGAGCGAAGAAAACCCAACCATGTTGCCCAGCTATAATAATAAGTGCATTAATTGTTACAGAACTATTTTTAACCCGTACATTTCTGCAAAGAACGAGCAGTTGAATATTAAATGACATCTGGGCATGAGTCAAGGGCTGAAGGGATCTGGAGTTTCTGCACGTTGCTTATTTTGCATTAGCAACATTGATCCGTTATTTGTTTGAGGCTGTATGACAAATCACATTCTTTGGAAGAATGTTAGCACAGGAAATTAGACATGAGTCAGAAAATCTCAGGCAACCTTTTTCTTGACATGAAAGGTATTGTCCCAGATTATTACTATTATTATCATCATTATTATAATATTTTACAATTCTAGACAGACAAAGAAACAGGAAATATGTTAGTGGGAGGTGCAAGAATTCTTTCTTCATAGTGTAATTTTTTTTTCTGGTATTCTCTAGTTTCCGGTATTAATTACAAAGAAACTCCTTGAAATGGAGTGACCTAGGAGGAGTTTAGTGACTCTATTTTCCTTTAGTGTACTAAAGTTTCCATAGCAGATATAGGCAATTCCAGTGGTGAGTTTAAAGTATTTTAAATATCCTTTGAGAAAAGTTAAGAATTCTGCAACAAGGAAGGTGAGGCTAATAAGAATGGGAAGGTGGGCTGAGCAGGTCTTCCTTGGAACACTTTTTTTTTTCTTAGAAAAAAAGATAAAATTGTTCTTTCCCTCCATTTTTTTTTAAAAGAGGACCACTCTGAATATTATCTCTGAATACTTTTCAACTTTTTTTTTTTACATTGTGAATACTCTTTCATCGCATCCAGTGGAACAATATTAGGATTGGATCATTGTAAGAAATGTGGTAGAAAAAAAAGGAGTGAATTTCAGCCATTAGAAACCTTTGGAGAATTTCTGTTTCTCCTCCAGAAATTTTAGTAAATGATCTTTCTACTTTCATTGCTCAGATGAGATGAGGAATGTTCCTAGGTCATTTGTACACAAGGAAAGCTTGCATCTAAAAAGAAAATTAAGGGCTACTATATGACAATAAGTTTTAAAAGCAAATCTAAAAGAACAAAACACCTCTACCTCCCCTTGTATTTGAATTAGATGAGAACTTAAAATTCAGAACAAAGAACTATTCCAAAGGATAATTTGTAAAAGGTGTGTGTTTCTGTGCAAAAAGAGAGAGAGAAGGTGTGTCACAGAAGGGTCAATTCAAACCCCACATTTCTTGTTTTTCAAGCTTTTTTGTTTAAAACTTGAAAGGTGCAGAGACACCTATTTGAACTTAAGCCCTTCCTTGACACAGCATGCACTCTGAAATATTAATCATTCTTCTGAAATGCAATACAGCAAGACAGATCCAGACAAAGGTATTTCGATTACCAGAATATGGATTTCGACACCTACTGTTTATGAGAACTGGAGAAAAGCAATAAACAGCTTTTCATACCCGGAGCCCTTTCTACTCTTCTGCTCTGCTCACTCCCATTCTCTACTATTTTGCTGTGCATACATGTCAGCAACCAAAGGACCAGAACAAAGGGGACTCCTGAACAGAAAGGACAATGGAGCCCTCGATACTAAAATAACACTGCTGTGAGAGTGCCTAAATAAGGCAGTTGGTGTCATGGACAACTTTGTACTTTAATCTTTGGTGCTAAAGTTTTATTAGACACCATTCTGAAGAGACAAAAAACAGTAGCAAAACAGTCCCAAACATAACTAAATGTCTCCTACTTAGATATGCACTACTAATGAGTTGATTTTTTTCCCCATTACAGCCATCCTCCCCACCCCCTGTTCAATGATGTCACAGGCTTTGTGGAAAACGCAAACAGAATTAGCTCTGACACTAATGGATTTTCCTGCAGTTTCTATTGATTCTTTAGTTTGTATGCTTTTATCTCATCCGAGGAAGCTACTAAGGATTTTTCCCATGTTGCTGCATGGTTAGAGTCCATGATCCCAGTCCTGATTTAGGCATGCCTTTGACAGATTGCTGCCAGAAGAGAACTTTGCAACTCCTCTTGTGGAAAATAACGTTTACTAAGTATTTTTACCGGTTTAGTAGTTTTTAAGCTAATATAGGAATTGGCTTGCTTTGATTATTGATGTTGGCTATGCTGTTGATTATATATTTATGATAGTTATAATTGCTTTTTCTTAAAGAGCTCAACATAGATCTTCTGTGACCGATAACCTCCCATTGGCCCGTACACACCCACAGAGAGGAGCTCCTCAGGGTGCCGTCGGCCAGACAATGTCAGCTGGCGACTCCCAGGGGGAGGGCTTTCTCTGTGGGGGCACCCACCCTCTGGAACAAGTTGCCCCCGGAGTTAAGGAGGATTCCAGACCTGCCCTCTTTTCGTTGTGCATTGAAGACCCTCTTATTTCAACAGGCCAGGGTGGCCTAACTTTTATTGTTTTAAATTGGATTTTAAATTTGGGGTATTTTTATGTATTTGGCCACAATATTTAATTAATTTTAATTACTTTTAACTTTTGTATTATTTGTTTTTTATGTTTTGGCTGGGCACCGCCCTGAGTCCTTCGGGAGAAGGGCGGTATAGAAATCTAATAAATAAATAAATAAATAAATAAATAAATAAATAAAGTTGTGTGTATATGAGTGTCTGTGAGGGGAGGGGTGTGGGGGTGTTTGTGTGAATGTTGTTTTCTGCTGACTGTCTAGACAAATCCCTACAACTTTCTTAGCAAGATTTCAGAAATGGTTTGCCATTGCTCCTTCCTAGGGCTGAGAGAAAGTGACTAGCCTTAAGTCACCCAGCTGGCTTCATGCCTAAGGTGGGACCAGAACTCACAGTCTCCCAGTTTCTAGCCTGGTTCCTTCTTAAACTGGGTCTCAAACATACATGTAGTCCTCGAATTACAACAGTTCATTTAGTGATCGTTCAAAATTACAACACTGAAAAAAACGACTTAAGATCGTTTTTCACACTTATGACTATTGCAACATCCCCATGGTTACATGATCAAAATTCAAACACTTGGCAACTGACTTATATTTATGATGATTGCAGTGTACTGAGGTCATGTTTTCACCTTTTGCAACCTGCTGACAAGCGAAGTCAAGAGGGGAAGCCAGATTCACTTAACAACCGTGTTACCAATTTAACAACTGCAGTGATACACTTAACAACTGTGGCAAGGAAGTTCATAAAATGGGGCAAAACAAAAGTCTCAGCAACTTTTGTTTTGGGCTCAATTGTGGTCATACATTTAGGACTACCTGTAATATACCTTCAGTTACATTCCTTGTTGTTGGATCGTTTGGCCTGAGAGTTCATAAGAGACACAAAGTCAGACAGTGGATTTGCAGGCTGACTGTGAACTTGTCTCCTCAGATCCTGTTGGCTCTAAAAATCAATCTGGTCTTGATAAAATAACAGTAACATATAGCACTGCAAAAACATGAGGCAGATGAGAACAAGTTAAAAGTTCAAGTAAAATTCAGAACAAGTTATGCTATCATATCATACTGATAGACAGATTACATGCTTTCATAAAAACTATTCTGGAAACATTGGCCATATCAAACAATGAGCAGCACCAAATGAGTGAAGACATTTTTCTGGCCATTTTTCCATCTAAACAAGCCACGATGCCAGAACGATGCTGCTGATAGAGAGCGGGGGGCGGGGGGGGAATTTTCTATTTATTGCACCAGCAAATATTTTCAAAGTGGCTGGCGGATCAATGAAGTAAACACAATACAAAAATGCCAACTAATGCAATCAGAAACCACTCACAACAAAAAGCCACATAAAAAAAGATAGCTCAAATTAAAAACCAAATAAAAGTATAATAGTGGCAATGTGTTTAGAAACAGCCAGCTTTGCCTATATACACTACTATTCAGCTACAACCTCAAGTGCTTAAAAGGCCTGGATACATGCCAGGCTAGACTTTCCTGTTGGTGAACCATTCAATCTATATTTATGTACTAAAAATGAATATGCTTTTTACAGGAAGAAGCTATTTTTTTACCCAGTGTCTCCTTGATCTATCATCAGCTTTTCAAACAGTTCGTCTATGATTTTTTAAAATACTTTGTTCCTTTAGATTTGATAACATTGTCTTCTCTCAGTTTTATTCTGGTCTAGAAAAGCTTTAGTAACTACAATTAAGCTAGGGCTGAGAAAGAAAAGAAAGAATTTGGACATGTTGCCAAGTCACTATTTGTCTCTCTCTAAAGAATAGTAACTTCATGGAATTTTGTTCTGTTTAAAGCAGTGTTTCTAAA
>JANHZT010001900.1:182390-197011 GCA_032468215.1 Stegonotus admiraltiensis | reverse complement strand
TAAGTCAGTAATTGTTCCAGCCTGTCGGGATTCAACAATACATTTTTGCTTGATGTAAACAGATTTTCTTCCAATAGTGGCTCATATTGATCAGATCTACTTTGCCCAGAAAGGAAATGTTTTCCTGTTTTAAATCCATGATAGCTTTCTTCAACTTAAATCAGTATCCCTCTTAAATGGTCTTATGTCAGCTCTTTTAGAATATGCAACTGGACAAATACGGACATCTTTTATAAGTCGTGAGTCATATACTTGATTAGATGAATTTGGTCATGTACATTGCATGTATACTCAGCAAGTAAAATGAGTCCAACGCAATTCTATCTACTACCAGAACAGTCATTGAGATGGATAATTTCGTTGAAAACAAGGCTGTTGTGTTTTGTTGGTCATTGTGGTGTTTTCTTTTCCATACAGTATTATCACCTTATAAGGATTGTGAGTGATCCATTTTTTTTACCTGGCTGGAACTTTTGGTTCACCTATCTTGGTAGTTGCTTCCTATTTTCCAGACTTTTAGCCACTGTGTCAAGACAGTGATGCTATTACAAAAGGTATTTTGTAAGCAATGGGTTGAAGGAATCCGTATAGCCCCCAGGAAGGTAACTTAACTTGGCAAGCCTCAATGTATTGCCATCTTTTGTGCTCCCCATTGATCAGCTCTAAAAAACTTTCCTGTTTTCAGTATTTCTCAACTGAAGGATCACCTTTAAAATATTTGAGATAAAAGTGGAAATGCCATGTGTGGTGGAAGTTACCTAGCAGTACATAACATGAATTGAGAATAAGGACATTTTGTTAATAAGCATAGTCAAGTTTACTAGGTGTGTGTGTAAATAACCAAGTGCATTTTTGCTTGACAACTCTGACCAGAACAAGTTATTGCAATTGTAGAAGATCTGGTATACCATCTGGTGTGACATCCAGTCTGCATTTCACTGCCTTCACCTGCCATAGTTCCTGAATGTTGGACCAAACATCAAGGTCTGTCTGTGCCATTCCTGATATTTAGAGTGGGGAAGCAAGGAATGTTGCGGGTCCAGTCACCTAAGGAAGTAAATCTGGTGGGACCCAAAAGGGCCCTGTTCCTCCCTTTGGAACATCATCCTCAGAGAGTTTAGACTGGCCCCCACTTGGACACTCTTTCACAAGGCCCTGAAGAGCTGGTTCTGTCAACAGGCCTGGAGAACCCAGTATGGGATGGAGCCCATTAAGTGAATGGATCCCATCCGCCCAGTCATTGGATATATGCGTGACAAATAAAATTTATAAATCCATAAATAAGTGGTTCATTTGATTTTATGTTGTTGCCAAGGAGGTTGAGGGGTTACTGGTTTTTATTCTTTCTTCTTTTTTTTATTGTTTGTAAGCTGCATAGTCATTGAGAGTGGTAGCCATATAAATCTAACAAACAAACTTCTAATTTTAAACTAAATGCAAAAAAGAGAAAGCTCTATCCTAAAAAAAAAACTTGCACTACTTCCAAGGCTTTACACAAGGTACAGATTTTTTCAGGCTTTGCTTTTCTTGACTGAAAAGTTTGGACCTGAAGTGCTACATGGATACATAAGAGGGAAACTGGTATCCACCACAGAAATACCTACACTGCTTTCACTCGGCCACTACCCATACCACCCAAAGCAATTGTAGGCACATCTATGCAAGCAACCTAATTGATGTACAACCTGAACAGGGCTCCAAATCAGTTAACATTTTTCATCTCAGGCATAACTCTACCTCAGGACGCAGAATGACACCCATCCATTATTTCTGCTGGGTTATCTTATGAATCTTTATGAATGAAGACGGAAACTGAGGGAAATAAATTTCAAGATCTATTTCCTCTACGTTTTTCAAAGACAAATGAGAAATAAAGTATTTTGTGTTTCCAATACATAAAGTATTACTTAAGTAATTGTCTTATTAGCCACCTTGCCACACTCCATATTAATTTCATTGCTACAGAGTTGGGAAGCATACATATTTTATAAACGATATCTTGAATTATTGAATTATCAAACAGCTACTGACAATCATAAACAGAACAGTTGACAGAACAGCCAGGCACCTGGGTAATTTTATAATAATTTTAATGAACTTAAGACATAGCAATAAACATATTTCTATAATCATATTGAAGATTCTAGCAACAGGCAATAAAACATTTTCTGCAATATCTACATCTATTTATCTTAATATACAGCTCATATAAAATACTTTGCTCCATGTTTTCTCCCATACAAGTGATATCAGGGGGGAAATGTCTGCATCAAATCAAGTTATAAAAGCAAAACCTTAATACCATTAAAATCCACCAATTCAAGTAATCATAGAAAATTAAGAGCTGCCTCAGTAAAAAATAAAAATGAGGAATTAAGTATATCTTGAATATTATATAAATTGAGTTGCACACTTTTGCATTATTTTTCAAGATCTTTTCTGTATTTTCTAGAAATATTTGAAGCTACTAATATTTAGCACTAAGATTTTTTAAAACGAATTGAGATGTTACGTTGAGCAAATATTAATGGAATAGTACAAATTATTTTGTTGTATCATTGTATATATCATGGTGGCCAGCAAGAGGGGCCTGGAATGGGTCCTGAACTTTTTATACACACACAGACAGACAGACTGATCATCCATCTTTTTCTTCTCTTTGTATGTGTCTGTCTGTCTGTCCGTCTAGTCTGTCAGTCAGTGCCAGGCAAGGTAAAGATTCCACATGGTCCTACAATTCTTTCAGTTCATTAGTCCTATAAAAGTTCTTGAAAAACTAATGGGTTGCTTTCACCACAGCTATGTCTTAACTAGAAGCAGAACTTTACTGAATATAACCTCTCACAGATCAACAGTAACATTAAAAAAGCAGATACTATGGTATGAATGTTATTATCTGAAGTATTTATTCAAATTGAGCTTAATTGAACTTACCTTCAATTAAGACTGAAGTCCCATCATCTATCCCTACAAATGATCTTGTCAGAAGGTTCAGATCTGAATTAGCTGATCCAGACAGAATTATTTTAAGATTATGAATCTGATAGTTAAGTATTTTCAGTTCCATGAGTTACTGCTAAATTCCACAGAATTAGCAAGATCAATGTGTTTTATTGCAATGACTTTCTAAAACATTTTACATACACGTACACAGTTCTATTACTATATTATTATTAGCTTAGTGAGATGGGCAGAATAAAAGTTTAAATAATAATTAATAAAAAATAAATATTAAAGCTGCTATATTTATGTCTGACAGTGAGGAAAATTTCAACCAGAACAAAAATTATCTTATATTAATTGTGAAACATTAACCAAAAAGGATTTCTTAATCAATCTAGTTCTCTGAATTAAAAAAAAAAATAATTTCAATTACTGAGATTGATGGAAGTTTAAATGCATTTAAATGCACATACTATGATAAAAACGAACAATCTGAGCATGACATTCCATAATTGCTTCAAATATTTTTCTTACTTCTACAATTCTTTCAATATCTAATTTTCTACAAAATGTAGAGAAATATAAATACAAATTAATGAAGAAAACAAGTTCCCAGTATAGTTTCAGTATAGAAAAATTATGTATTTATGCTCAGATTTATTCATCAGAATCCAGATTTCTGTTGAATTGTCTTGGAAACCTGAGCTTCTTATATTTTGAATAATTACTGTGACAATTTAAAAATTAATGTTTGGGGGGAAATCATATTTTTAGACGTTCATTACTTCAGTGGGTAGTATAGGACTTCTGATGTGCATTTCTTCAGCTATTTTTTTTCAATTTACAGTGATTTTCAACCAGTTGATTGTTATGCACTTCTAAGATTCTCAAGCATAGGTGTTTACCCTGTTGAATAGTAATAACATTGTTAACATGGAGAGTGATATGCCTATAGCTTGAGATTTTTTTTCCAGTATGTAACACAGCATATAGAGATTTAGTACCAGCTACCATTATTTTGTAAAGTTCTCCCTCTCTCAAAACACTATACAGGATGAGTGATACCACTGTACAGATTTTCCATAACACTCTCATGCAGTAGGCTCAATGCAAGAAAACAATATGGTCCAGAAAGAATAAGAATAAGAGTTCACTGTGACATGCCTCAAGTAAAGCCTGATCTTGTGCAACGTTCCAAAGAAGTTAGAAGTATAGATATCTGTTGCTTGAAACTGTGTGGCATTAGCAACACTGCCTATGAGTATCTTCTCATTTGCAGCAGATCTCCATGATCATGTTTACACATTCTAAATGTATTTGCAACCTGGCCTAACACTTAAAATAACAAGGGAAATCATTTTGTCATGTTAATCCTTCCAGAATATGGACGATGAGCCCTTCTCCCTTCACTTTCTGGAAGTTGAGCCTTCCTGCGGTTTTTCACTTTGGAAAATATGAACAGTGCCTTAAGGCAGGCCTTGGGGAATTAGCACCTAAAATCACTTCAATAAAGGAGAAAAGCTGTCAGAGGAACAACATTTTGCTTTCAGCTGCTCACGTTGGATGTGTGCAAGATGAATGAAAGAGGAAAAGATTTCTCCACTTCATGTTTAGTTACTTTGAAAGTTAAGGTCATATAAGGCTGAACCTACACAAAAGTATAATCCAGATTCCATGTGAGAAAATGTGATCTTGAAACACCTGTTTCAAGTCAACCACTAGCAGAACTATTTTGAAAAGGGGGGGGGGGGCTAAAGAGTTTTAAGCAGTTATTCATTTCTATTAAGATATTTAAAGCAAGAGTCCTTCCCTGTAAATTTTCAACATTCAACAGAAACATTAAGTGCAAGAAATTATCTGTAAAATCAGTTCTTACCCGAATAGACAGCAATAATTTCTCTTTTGCATTGTTCTTGAAGTTTCTAAAATAATGTATATATAGTTCAGAACATTTTAAAGATTGTCCTCCGTTATACAATCTCGCACACATTCATTTGCATACAAAGGTAATCTCTTCCAATCATTAAATATAAGCTTATCGATTAAATGCAGAATCAAATGTCATATTTTCAAGACTAATTGACTTAGGCTACTTGTAAATGTTTAAACTACAATTCTGTTGACATCACAATCAACAATGTTGTGTAAATAACGATTATGATGTCAACAGAATTTTAGTTTAAATGTTTATAAGTAACCTAAGTCAATGGTTCTGATTATATTTGATACTTTTGACTATTGAATACTTCCCAAGGATCTAGGATGCTGTTCAATATATGTACTTTTCCAAGTAATGCTACTTTTTTGTAATTGATGAGCTGAGATTCTGTCCATTGAGAAAGTGATTGTATCCAATCACTTTCTCAAGTTTTTTGATACAGCACCAATTGACGCCCACACTATTTTTCCCACATTTGCTTGTTCATTTGAAGGTATTTCATATTTACAAATTTTTCTAGTTTTTTCTCATTGACCCTTCTATCTGCAGTTACTGCTTATTATCCCTACTTCTTTGTAACTATACTCATCCCTGGCTTATGGACCAAAAGATAATGATTTTCCTCTTGAAACTTGCTTGCTTATAATATATAATAGAATGCGTAGGAATTCTACTCAGAATCTTGAAAGACCTTAGTTAGGATTATTTATTTTTAAGATGTATAAGGCCTCCCAACTCATAAATAATAAAAGCATACAATAAATAAACATCCATAAAACAAAAATTAGACTATATATAAATATAAACTATAAAATGGCTACCAAACACACAACAAAACAGGGACTCCCACTCAACTGACCTTGAATGCATGGGGAGACAGCAAAATCTTAATGACTTTTGTAAAGGTTAATGAGTGGGGTTTGTTGTATATTGAGAGAGAGATTGCTAAAATAATCTGATCCAGAATAAGAGAAATTATGATATTTATGTGTTATGTAATGAATATAGTTCTGAACTGAGACTGAGGAGACCCTATGAAGCTCAGTGCCTAGCTTTGGGCCAGTTGCCATCTCTTAATCTAATATGATTCAGAGCCTTATTGTAAAAGTTACAAAAAGTTACTGAATGGAGAAGAAAGATTGTATATTTAGTACCTTGGTGGGACAATGCTAGGGAATGTAATAATTAATTTTATTAGAATAACATTGTATATTAAACTTGCTTCTCAACCCCTTAAACCAGGGGTGTCAAACTTGTGGCCCGGATGTGTTACATGCTGGCCACCCCCACCCCCAGTTTAGCTAAGGAGAAAAAAAGTCATGATACATGACAACATGACACTGCGAGTTTGACACCCCTGCCTTAAAACATCAGTTGTATGCAACAAAACAGTGAAAGATGAACAGTTTTATATCCCTTTAATTACTGGCATTGCATGCTTAACAAGTTGACCTAGTGGCTGCAAGCCACAGCATCTCATGATGTTGTAGTTTTGTTTTGCTATCATTATTGCTACATTATTATAATTTGTAAGTTATTTTGAATCTTGCTGGATTGAGCAGGATATATAAATTTTATTACATGAATACATTTTATACAGACATGTTCAACAACTGTACAATTAAACCAATAGAGCTGGCCATGTAATTCCTAGTTACCTTGATGCAAACAGACAATTGCATCTTAGCTATATTTCTGACTTTATGCTATCCTACATCTGATAATTTCTATTGTTGGTTGTCATGTGCTATTTTGATTACCCCAGGTTGCTAACTGGGAATCTAAATTCTCCTTGGTGTTGAAATTAGGAAACTATGAATTCTATTACTGACAAAGGCATAAAGCCAGCTAGGAGACTTTGGGCCAGTCATTTTCTCTTAGCCCTAGGAATAGGTGAATGGCAAATCATTTTTCAAAAATGTTGCTATGAAAACTACAAAGACTTATCCATGCAGGTGCCAGGAGTCAAGACAAAAAGAAAGTTGTTAGTAAAGAACTGTAGATTTAGTAACATTTCATAATTTAGGGGATTATACATTCACAAGAAATGATTTCTAATATTGCCATTTTATTTCCACTGAAGTATATTTTTTCTTGTATTTACAAGGTATTTCACATCTCCTATCCACATTGATCTTGTATGACGAACCAGTATATTTAAAATTCAAAGTAAGTTTACTTTTGAAGTTTTATTTTAAAATAGAAAGTATATAATCCTTTGCAATGTTTAAACAATGTTTTCTCTTAAGAAGCTGATCAGATGAATTTGAAAGATGAAAAAATAAGATTTTCATCAGCTTTATCTCAACCACAGAAACCAAACACTACTTATAGAAGTAAACATAAAAAAGACACAGAAGTAGTATTTATCATGTCGCAGATCATCATGGGTTTATTTTAGATTTACAGATATAACCTTTTAGATAAATCCATGCAAACATCACTGCGTTTCTTGACAAGTTGTATAACTGAAAACCTTCACACAACAGTATTTTTGTAGCTCAGGGATTCATTCAGGCATGTAATGTCTGGTTATATGATGGAAATCCAATCCAGAGAGCAAAATTCAGATCTTCCATTTCTTCTGAGTTAGGCAGCTGCTAAACAATTTAACACAAACAGTTACTATACCACAATGTAGTAAAATAAAATGTGATTTTTAAATCATGCAAGTGACCTCAATATGCAGAGTCCAATTGATGGGCCACAGCCTTACCAAAGATTTTCTTTCTCCAAAAGTGAGTTGATAGATATTTCTCCTTTGCTCAGTGAGATGGCATCCACACAGGATTTTATACAATATGGCATCACAGTCTTGATTACAGGCGTAGTTCAACAAGATAATAACAAGTTAAAAATGCAGAACAATCTTCTGCATGATGAAAAATGCAGAACACTTTTCATGCGTTTTACATTTTGTGCAATGAAACATGCAAAACGTTTCAAAGAAACTTTCTGCTTAAATGGTTCAGCAAGAGCGTTCTTTTTTCTCAAGTTCTGAACACCTGTCCTTGCGCTTGTCAGTGTTGTACTTGGAATGTTATTTACAAAAGCTGTATAAATCAGAAACCATAAAAAGTCAAAGAAAAATTTAAAAAGTAGTCACAGTTTTACAGAAATAATAATTAAAAAAAACCAAACCATAGCCGAAACACATACTATGGATGAGAAATCCATTTTTAATGGCTGGAAGTCCAAGACTGAAAAAGAAATGTTTTACACAATCAGATATATACAATACAGTTTACATTTTAGTCAAAATTTTAGATTTTTTTTGACAAAAGACTATTGAAAGTTATAAATTTTCAACTTATTAAGATAAAATATAATATTTACAAAATTTCAACAATTGCTGCTTAAAAATTTGGAACAATTTTGTCTGTACTTACCAGGTGCTCTGCAGATTTGTCAGTTACTTCTGAAGCCAACTTATTTTTAACTTCACATTTATCATCATTCTTTTCTTCCTCTGTCTTTGTTAGTTTATCTATGGATGTCTGCATCTGATTCTTGAGACTATACAATTCACTGTCACCTGAACCCCCCACTTCTCCAGATTCCTTTAGTTTTGGAAGGATGGATTCCATGCATGTCACAGTTTGGTTTTGTACATTTTCCCCACCACAGCTCCACAACAGCTTATCAGGCGTGTCTCCTTTGCTACTATATGTGGGTTGGGGCATGGAAACAGAAGACATATCCGGTAATTGAACAAGGGGCATGCTTACTTCTGTCATGTCACCCTTTGATGCAGAAGACACCACATGTGGAATAATTGCATCTGAAATCACTGAGCAAAATTCCTCCTCTTGATCATCAGAGGTAAATGCAACAAAATTAATTATTTCAGATTCAATCACTGGTTGGTCAGTGTCCAACTCACTCATTTTGCTGGACTCTAAACAAATAGGTGCAACCATTTCTAACTTTGGACTGTCTGCATTGTCCTCATTTAAAATTTCAGTTGGCAGAATATCCACTACTTCATGTTCTACTGTAATATTTCCCAGAGTGAAATCAATGGACTCTAATTCCAAATTTGGTTTCAGTCTGGGAGAGTCCATAGCCTTTGTTTCATCAGATTTTGGAGAGACTCCTTTATTTTCTAAATCCAGAGAAAAAGTAGTAGACTGTTCAAAACTAAGTTCTGGGTATGTATTGTTTAAGTCAAAATTATCAGCTGTTGAGGTATTCAATACTTCAGTATTCAAATCTGTGAAGGAAAGGGTCACCTCTCCAAGATGCCCAATACTGATTTCTGTTGGAAGAGGATCTAGTGATTCTTGGCTCATTTCTGGCTGAAGTGTTGAAAAATTAGCACTTTCTGTTTCTACAGTTCTTCTTTCTTCAGTGCCACTTAATTCCAAATCAGAGGCAGAAAAGTTTTGTGCATCATGTTTTATAAACATGAATTCCACATAATTAGGTTTAATTTCATTTATAGAAGAAATACTATCCAATGCTTCTGTTTGTTCAATTTGGAGTTCCTTGGTTTCACAACTTAATGGGAATGGATTGATTTGCTCATGTTTCTCTTCTGTGGTAATTATTGTTGTTACATTAACAAAGTTCTCATTTGTAATCTCTTCAGATTCTAGAACGTTAACTATACTGAAATCCTCACCATCCTTTAACTGAGAACCATTCAAATCCTCTTGTTCATTGTTTGTAAGGAAAGAGTCTAATTCAACTTTATTTAGCTCTGAATCTGAATATTGGACTTTTGAAGGCTGAGGACTTTTCCCACTATTGCATTCCTCTAGTTTTAGATCAATTGTCAATTCTTTAGAATAACTATCAATTTGCACAGAATCAGAGATAGATTCTGGAAGATTGTTAGAGATTTCTGAGAATTGTGTGATGGACTGATCATTAGAAATGTCATATTCTGCTGTCTCAAGGCTGGCAGATGGCTCATTAAAGCCATCCAAAGGAAGAGGGCTCATTTTTTCTATCTGCACAGGTAATTCATTTTTCTCAGGTTTAGATGATTTCTTGTTAAATTCAGATGGAACAGGAATTCCCACTTCTTCCTCATTATGGAATGGATAAGAGGTACTAGTTGCTAAATCATCTGCTTCTGACAATGTAGACTGTATATCTGAAAAGGAGACATTTTCTAGGTCCCTCTCAACACTGGTTTTGATTTCAGCAATTTCATCAGTTGTCATCATTTTCTCATCTTTTATTTCCTCTGTTTCTGGGTTCCTAGCCGAGGAACTGCAAAGAGATTCCTCTGAAAAAGGATTACAACCTGGCTTGGAATTTACCTGTAGACTTATATTTTTTTCCTTCTCGGTAGGATTCAATTTTCCTTTTTCTGAAATTGCAGAATTCACTAGCTTGCTTTCTGCTGGATTCCTTCCACTACTGTTGTAAAAAATGTCATATAGATCTTTAGCATTGCCTGCAGCCAGAGAAGAGTTATTTTTCTTTAATTTTTTAACATGCTCCCCAAAAACAGTTGGAGGTGGCAAGGGACGAGGACACATGGGCATTTCCAATATGTTCTTATCATCCTCAGATACACCGGGTGCCATATCATCTGCCAGGATAACCAGCTGTTTTGGTGGCGGAGGTGGTTGAGGGGCAAATACTATTGGTGGTGGCTGAGGTACAGATAGTGACAGTGGTGGCCCTGGAGGCAGTGGCAATAGAGGAGGGCGCCTATGTGGCCTCTCAAGAGATTGCTCATTTGCTTTTGTCATGTGCGTGACATCTTGTTCTTTCACCATTGCTGCAAGCTCCCGTGCCTTTGCCTGAGCTTTTGCCACCACCTCTGCATGCTCCTGGGCCTTCATTACATTTGCATGTTCCACGGCCTTTGTCTCATTTTCATGCTTGCCTTCCTCTGCTTCTTCCTTTATCTCTTTTATATCCTCCTGTGATCCCTTTAAAACTACTACTTCACCCCCAAATGCTTTTGATATAATATCTGGTGCCAAAACAATGTCGGGATTTCCCTCTTTGACAACTGGCAGAGGTTTGGCAGTGGTACCAGAAGATTTTATAGACAAAAAAGTATTTAGGGGTGCTGGCTTGCTTACTGTTGTAACTGCAGTCTTCCTTAGAACCATCACTGGGATTGGTAAATTGGGGCGGATTTTGGTTTGCGATGAAGTAGAAACAACTGGTGTCCAGGGGCTTGTATGTGGAATGACGGTTTTTCCAGATAACTTAATTGCAATGGGCTTTGAATTTTGCTTTCCAGATTGGGACTTACTTTCTTTACCTTCCTCGGGGCTCTCTTCTTTAAAAACAGCTGTATCTTTCCCCTGATTTTTTTCATCTCTCTCACTCTTTCTCCAACTGAATTTTCCAAAAGTGGTTAGTTTTGACTCCTTTTCAGATTCTTCTTTTCTCTCTTCCTTCTTCTCCATTTCTTTGTCATCTTTCTTTAATTTAAGTTGAATCCCACATTTTTCACCATTAGGGATTTCTTTCCTTTTACTAATTTCACATTCATTATTCTCATCTCCTAGTTCTTTGATACTCTTTGTTTCTTCTTTCTTTGCTGTTTTTGTTGTCTTCTCATCTTTTTCTTCTTTTTGTTTTTCACACAGTTTCCGTCTCAGCCTGCGTTCAGTTTCCTGAATCACAGACAATCCTGCCTGATGGTCCAGATTCCGTCTTTCTTCATAGAGAGGATTCTCATCCACATGTTTCTGTGGGATGAAAGGAAACATTTCAGCACTGTTACTTAATGCATCAATTACCCATTGGAACAAGTCTGAATTCTTAATTTATTCTCTTTCTTATTCTACTACCTGATAAATTAATTGTATTTACTGGAAAAGAGACCCGGGGGGGGGGGATATGACAGAACGTATACTTTTTAAATATCAAAAGTCAAGCATTAAAAACTTTCTGAATTTCTACTAAGTTAAGACTATTGAGATGATATTTCTAACAAAATGAAAAAGACAAAAGTGCCAGATAGGAAAATAAATATTAAAAAAGTGAAATAAAACCACATTCAAAAGTTATAACTTGCTTTATATTAAATCATATTTCTGAATCTTCAACAGAGTTTGCACTTGCAGGCAATAACTCCCTAAGATCAGAGAATATCATGCCCCACCTATACCTACAGATGCCAAAGATGGCTTTGTCCTGCCTTGCCATTAACAGAAGTCAAGAGGAACAAAATAGCTTTTAAAAGACAGGGCACTAGTTATGATATGCACCAATGAATTATACAAAACTAATATTCTGGACACTAACCTTATATTTCTCATTATGTAGATGACTTTTGACATGTTGTTCTGCTGATATCTGGTCTCCAAAGAATTCACTGCAGAGTTGGCAGTAATATCCAGTGACTGGGATAAGAAATTCAGAACCTAAAATGCCCCCCAGCAAGATTCAGTCACAAAAATTGATTAAGAAACGATGTAATTTTAGCAAGCACAGAGCAACAATTAAAATATTATCAGCAAAATATACTATGGATTCTAAACACAATTCCTGTTAGAATAATTTGATCTGACATTAAATAAAAACCTACTTTTGTCCATCATTCCTTATTAGTTATTTCAACCCAGTGTAGAGATCAAATATAAATTGCTTTTCCACTTCTATTTACTTCTGAAGTAAAGCATTAATCAAGAAAAAAATTGCTTAAAATTTAGAAAAAATCTAAACAGAGTCACCAGAATCATGAGATGAGCGACAACTAAGTTTTATAAATAAATAAACAAACAAACAAACAAACAAACAAACAAACAAAGTTGTCTAACATCGTTAACTACTTAACATTACAATGGCCTGTGACAGTGTGCTTTGAGCAACTAAAGTAAGACAGACAGCATACCTTTGGCTGGAACAGGTATTTTGTCAATTCGTTTTGTGACTTCCTGCTTTGTTTCATTTGGAGTCTTTGCTGCCCAGGGTCTGTTATATGGATCCAGGGTCTATTTGCACAATGACAAAAACATGACAGACTGATACATGAAAAAGAGGCCTTAACTTTTGGTCAAAGTTAAGATTATTCAAAAAGAAATTTATATCAGCAGCAGACAGTATGTGGAAGAATTGTTATCCCTCTCTCCACTATAACTTACTACAAATGAAGTATGTAAAGTTAAAACATATCAGTATGTGTGTACTCTATCATCTCACAGACTGCAGTCAAATCAAACATCTTGAATCTCCAAGGATCTATGCAAGGGTCCTTTATATAGACTTCAGCTCAGCATTCAATACCATCAATCCAGATATTCTTCTCACTAAACTAACTCAGGTAGCTGTGCCTGACCACATTTGTAAGTGGATCATAAGGTTTTTAACAGATTAGAAGCAGCACGTGAAGATAGGCAAAATCACATCAGATACCTGCACAATTAGTACAGGTGCCCCCCAGGGCTGTGTGCTCTCTCCATTACTCTTTTCTCACTATACCAATGACTGCATCTGAAAGGAGCCCTGTGTGATTGGTCTCATTCGAGATGACGATGAATCTGCATACAGATGGAAAGTTGAACAAGTTCCCCTATGGTGCAGTTGTAACAATCTTGAACTGAATACACGCAAAACTGTAGATATAATAGATTTTAGGAGAAGCCTTCCTATTCTACCACCTCTTGCAATACTAGACAACACAGTTTTGACAATAAGACCTTCAAGTTTCTAGGTTCTATATTATCTCAGGACTTAAAATGGACACCTAACATCAAAAACGTCATCAAAAAAGCACAACCAAGAATGTTCTTCCTGCACCAACTCAGAAAGCTCAAACTGCCCAAGGAGCTGCTGATACAAAGGACTTACTGAGTCTGTCATTTGCACTTCTACAACTGCTGGTTTGGCACAGCACCCAAACAAGACAGACACAAACTTCAATGGACAGTTACAACTGCAGAAAAAATAATTGCAACCAGCCTGCCTTCCACTGAGGACCTTTATAATGCACAAGTCAGGAAGAGGGCTGAGAAAATAGCTATAGACCCCTCACATCCTGGACATAAACTGTTTCAACTTCTTCCCTCAAGATGACATAGGGCAGTGATGGTGAATCTATGGCACACGTGCCAGACAGGGGCACACAAAGCCCTCTCTGCTGGCATGCATGCCATCGCCCCAGGTCTGATCTCCGTGACGTTTCTTTCGTGAGCTTCTGTTTCCCTGCAAACAACGAAACAGAAGCTCACAGGGAAAAAAAGATCTTATGTCTTGCCGTACTGCCAGTGTTGGGATACCCTACCTCCTGCTGGCCAGCTGGTCTTCAGGTCTCTGCTGGGCATGCGTACATGACCATGCACACACATGTACCTTTCTGTTTGGGCATGCGTGCATGCAGTTTGGGCACTCAGTGTCTAAAAGGTTTACCATCACTGACATAGGGCATTGCACACCAAAACAACCAGACACAAAGAGTTTTCCCCCCATGCTACAACTCTGCTAAACAACTAATTCCCTCAACACTGTCTATGCCCTAGGGCAGTGATAGCTAACCTTTTTTCCATCGCGTGCCAAAAGCGGGGGGCGCATGGTGGGGTCACATGCACGCATGCTCACATCCATAATTCTATGCACTCCATCCCCCCCATGCTCCCCCCACTTTTGGCATGCGATGGCATGGTGGGCCCAGTAGGCTTGTTTTTCGCTTTCCCCAGGCTCCAGAGCCTTTCTAGGAGCCTGGGGAGGGTGAAAACGGCCTTCCCCCCCCCCCCAGAGGCCCTCCGGAGGCTGGAAACAGTGTGTTGCCTGACTTCTGGTGGGTCTAGAAGGCCCAACAATC
>JANHZT010001900.1:121027-141695 GCA_032468215.1 Stegonotus admiraltiensis | reverse complement strand
ATTGACACCTTTACAGAAACTTGGGCATTTTGCATCGATTATGAGAATTGTTGAAGATCTCATAGTTATTCCAGGCATTGTGGACAGAATGATTATGGAATTCCCTCTCCCTCCCCCATATTATTATTATTGATAATAATATTATTATCAATAATATCAATATTATTGATAATAATATTGATATTATTATCAATAATAATATCTATTATTGATTAAAGATCAATAATAGATATTATATACCACAAGTCTTTGTGGTAACAGAACAATGCTAGTGATTTACTGGCAGTTTTTGCATTTAACAGCTTTATAATCTACAGTATAGGAAAAATTTGATTCTCCAGCCTCTTTCCAGGGAACCCACTGTGTGGATTGGTTCAGAGATACCAGGAATAAATGTTTTCCTATTATGTGAGCAAGTCTGAATAAGCCACAGGCTTCCACAAAGTTCCACATAATTCAGGAAAAGATTGTTGCTAAAATTTATTTTCACATAAGGTAATTTATTTGTGGCATGCACATATATTTATTAGTGGCTTCTATGCTATTTAATCAGACAACTCAAAGCCACTTACAGTGTTATAATACAACTAAAAAATAACAGTAATCATTTTCCAATATGGTCTATTCAGCATTTATTCAAACAGTTTGTAGAGGCACATTAAAAGTGCTTTCATAGGGCCTCTTTATTATATTAAAATTGGCAGGAGGAGTTGCTTTGTGGTGAGTTCCCTACCTCAAAGTCATTCAGATAGGCTTAACTTTTATTTAAATAAATAAAGCCTCACTTACTGACACTTACCCATTTCTGCAGCTTCTAGGAATATTTCTGATTGGTGGCTCTCAAACTGGATATCCAGCCTACCTCATACTGAAAATAACTCCATCAGCAGCTTGGCAGCTCTTCCTTCTTCATCTCTGCTGCTCTTCTCCCATGAGGGACTCATGTACGTCAATCAAAGAGCTTGGCTGTGTTTTATTTGCATCTGCTCATTGCCCAAACATACATGCTATTTAATCAGATTCTTTCTCTTCTTGGCGTTTTTTTTCCTGTCCTCCTCCCAAACTGCCTCTAGAAAGTAAGAATGAATTGAGAATGCAGAAGGGAAAACTTCAGTCACAGGGCTTGTCTTGCTATGATTAAGAAGCTGAACATTAGCTAAACAGCTTCTTACTGTGCATAGGCAGAGCAACTTGCAGGGGAAGGGAGCAAGGAATAGGGCAGATGCACAATATTTCCTGAAACCTGATGGGAATCAACATGTTTGCAGTGGAGAGGATTGGAATGACTACTTACTGTATAGGATTCGAGCGATCATGCTTCCAGTGACTTTTTCCATTTGTTGCAAGTTCCTCTATAAACTTGACTGAATCTTTCAGATGTCTTCAAAGGTAGAAAAGATTAGATAATGTGACTGGCCAAAACCTGAGCTTGACCTTAGTTCCTGAAGTGAGTAGATTCGAGTGAACGTAGAATTTCCAAAAACTCCTAGGCTTCAATCTGAATGCCAGATTGGTAAGAAGGCCCAGGTGGAGCAACTCTTCCTTCTCACAGGGACTAAAAGTAGGAGGTGCTTAGTGCTGTTGGTGGGAGGAAGTTCCCTTTCTGCCCTCCTGGGAGAGAGTTATTGCATTTGGTCAAAACAGAGAGGGAAGCTGACTTGGAGGAGTATTGCACTTCCAAACTGATTTTACCTGTCTCTCCAGTTCTCCAGTCTTGAGCTCCATCTCTTCAAATAGCACTTTGAATGTGAATTTTTACCTGACTGTGTACGGCTGCATTGCTGGGGTAAATTCAGTCTTCACCATCCTGCGGGCCTTTCTTTTTGCTTGTGGCACCATTCACGCTGCGACCGTCATTCACAACCGACTGCTTAGACGGGTGATGAAGGTAATGACCTGGGAACCCTGTTTGGGAAAAGAAGGAACAAGGGAGGAAGATAAAAATTGAGACTTAGAAAAATTGATTTTTTTTCAAACATTTCAATTTTTGAAAATTAATTGTCCTGTTATTTTACATATGGTAGGAAAACATTAAATAATAGCATTATATATTATATTATATAATATATTATATTAAATAATAACATAATATATATATTATATTATATTATATTATTATTATACTTCATTAGCTCTACAGTTCCGAGAAAAATTATTGGCCCTTTTTGGGATTTGCTGAATGCTTGCTTATCGCGGAATGTTGTCAGAGCTCCCTGCAGCTCCTTGTGCTATGTAAGAAATAAATAATTGAATTTGGTAGCCAGCAAGACTTTTATAAGTGGACATAGCTATTTTGTTTTTAGATGAGTTTAGTCACATGATCCCCCTTTGAATCGAAGTCTGCTTTCATATGATCCTGCAGACTTTGACCATTGGATAACAAACATTGTTTAATAAAAACATCATGAAGTACCAATGGGACCTTACAGTCCTATTTCATGAGAATGTTGTTGCTTTTTTTAAACAAAAATATATGATAGTCCTGTGTGGGATTGCAGAGAGATTAAAAGGAAGAAAATAGCATTTCAATACTCTAGGATATTTCCAGTACATTCTAATATTCCAAAAGCCCATAGCCTTCTTACTATTTTTTTTCTTTATTGCCAGGCTACCATGACCTTCTTTGATACCACACCAACAGGTCGTATTCTTAATCGCTTCTCTTCAGATCTGTACTGTGTGGATGATAGTCTTCCTTTTCTTCTCAACATCTTCTTGGCCAACATCTTTGGACTGCTGGGCACGCTGGTGATGATAACCTATGGATTGCCTTGGATTGGGCTAGTCTTACTGCCCTTGGTGGCCATCTACTACTGCATCCAGCTTTATTATCGACGTACCTCTCGTGAACTCAAGCGACTCTACAGTCTCACCTTGTCACCTATTTATACTCACTTTTCAGAGACCTTAACAGGCCTCAGCACTATTCGGGCAACCAGGATGACTGGGAGGTGAGTTTTTCTCTTCAGCTGGTGGAAGTGTAAATTGACTTGAAAAGTAGCTAAGTGAGAGCTGTTTCAAAAGTTGGTAAGAATTGCATGAGAAATTCTTCCTAATGTTAATCTTTGGGCTGAACCCAGTCTAGGTTTGAGACAGAGAATCAAGAACGGGTGGAACTGAACCAGCGCTGCCGTTTTGCCAGCAATACAGCAATGCAATGGCTAGATATTCGGCTGCAGATGATTGGAGTTGCTGTGGTTACTGCCATTGCAGGAATTGCCATCATCCAACACCAACGGAAACTGGGTGATCCAGGTGAGCTATGGAATTATGGACTCTGCAAGGATGCACCAATATCTGCCATCCTTGCCCACCGAGTCTTCTTTCTTTCGCTCACAATATTGTTCCTTTCATCATTGATATTAGATATGGATTCTGGATTTTTCTCCCTTCTCCGAAGAAAGGATAATAGTACCAAGAATGCTGAAAAAGAAATGAAAAGTATTTTTTGCTCATACAATCAGCATGCATTTTATGTGTAGGTAGGCAGGTAGTTTTTCTGTTTCTTTATCTTTCCCTTAAAAGAAGAGAGAAATAATATTGTAACCAAATGAAGTCCATGTGAGAACAGGTAAAGTGCACTGAACTACTGGAGCCTTTTTTTCAGCATGGCAGGCTTCTCTTTCTAATCATCTCTATAAAGTTAGACCGACTGTCTTAAACCAAGGGTATTCTACAGATGTGTAGCCTCCAATAAGCAGTTCCCATCTTACAACCGTAATGGAGCCATAAGTCATGACAGTCATAAAGTGGGTCACCATATGGCCGGATCCATTTTTATGACCTTATGAACAGAATTATTATCAGTGCTTTTGATCTGGAATATTAGGAACCCTGTCTGGAAATACTCCTCTCTGAAGATACTTAAAGGCATTTAAGCAGGGGTGAAATCCAGCAGGTTCTGACAGGTCCTGGAGAAACGGTAGTGGAATTTTTGGGAACTGGCAAATACTACCTCCGGCTGGCCCCAGAGTGGGGTGGGAATGGAGATTTTGCAATATCCTTCCCTCAGGAGTGGGGAGGGAATGAGGATTTTGTAGTATCCTTTCCCTGCCACGCCCACCAAGCCACACTCACAGAACCAGTAGTAAAAAAAAATTGAATTTCACCACTGCATTTAAGGTAGATGAACCAGGATGTTTTTTTTCAAGCAGTGAGCATGTGTCTAAAAGAGGAAAGATCAGATTCTAGATCACTATTTCTAAAAAAAAAAAAAGGTGGGGGAGTTGTGATAATAGTATCAGAATCACTTCAGCAGTTCCAAGGAAAACTTTTCTTCATATGTTGGCACCTTTCTGTCTTTCACCTTTGGAGATGGATTACTATCTCTTACCATTTGCTTCTTTATCTCAGACGGTAGCTTTCTGTTTTGTTTTATTTTGCCATTTTTTTGCCCTTCCAGGTCTTGTGGGTTTGGCTCTTTCCTATGCTCTATCTGTTACAAACTTGCTGTCAGGACTCATCACCAGCTTCACTCAGACAGAGACCATGATGGTGAGCGTGGAACGGACTGAAGAATATGCAACAGAAATTCCCATAGAACCTCAGGAGGAACTGCTTCCGGTAAGGCTGCCTTGTTTTGCAGCTCTAAAATCATTGGAGAGATTTGTTATCTAGATGTAGAGTATTCGTTTTCATATAATGCAAATATAGTTATTGCTTTGGGCTGTTTTTGCTTTTATGGGGTCCTTGAAAAAGCAGTTGGTCTTCTTGAAGGTCTTCACCTTGTAAAGACAAGGTGAAGGTGAACTCAAATCTATAGTATATTTTCCATTCTTCCGAACTCACTTTGTTTTAATTAGCATAATTTGGAGTCAGAGAAGGGGGGGACGGGAGGGTAAAAACAGCTGAAGAGGGAACGATTTCAATTAATCTCTTGATACAGATTTCCTAGATTCTGTAGACCATCTTGCATGAAGGATGAGTCTTGGTAAATTGCTGAAGAGCACAGAAAAGTAGGGTTCCATTCTAGGAATGAAGCTCATGTTAGGAATGAAACCCATGCTATCATCTTGAAGACTGCAACAAGGGCGGAAGTTCAGTAGAAAAGTAGTTGGTGTCAAGAGGGCAAGGGAGCCCAATCATCTTCCACCAGACTATCACATCTAGATAGTGGGAAGAACTCAAAATAATATTTGCAGTAATCATTACTACATGCTACTCCTTGATTTGATTTGCTGTATTTCTGCTGGTATATTAAGTAATTGATCAGAAAAAAATGCATTAGGTGGTAGCAATCTCTGCTCATTTCTAACACTGTTTTTTTCTTCCTTGAAGGTTCCCCCAAACTGGCCTGTTAGAGGGCATATGGAATTCCAACAAGTAATATTAGCCTATCGGCCAGAATTACCCAATGCCCTGGATGGTGTTACCTTCACTATCTATCCTGGGGAAAAAATAGGGATAGTTGGACGTACAGGGTCTGGCAAATCCACTCTCTTCCTGGCCCTTTTCCGCATGGTGGAACTGAGAAGTGGACACATCCTCCTAGACAGTATTGACCACTGCTCTGTAAGCTTGAAGGAGCTAAGGTGAGTCATTTTCAACAAGTGGCTTGAGGTTCCAGGGGTTATTAAACCTTTAGCTGTTGGTACCATGATTCTCAAGCTTAAATCATGCTTAAACTTTACTGTGACACCACTTAAGTGTGCCTCAATTTGTCAATGGTGATGTCAATGTTCCTCAAACTCCTTTGCATCCATTTGAGAAGTCAATTTAAGGAGATAGCAAAAGGGTTGTTTAATGTATCAGTTGTGTGCTTTCTATTATTTCCTGCTGTCTTATTTTTAGGTCTAGATTGGCCATAATTCCCCAGGACCCTTTTTTGTTCAGTGGGACACTCCGTGAGAATCTAGATCCCCAGCAGCAACATACGGATGATGACTTGCACCAAGTTTTGGAACAGTGCCACTTGCACACATTAATTACAGAGATGGGTGAGTCTTTTGCTTGGGGTAGAAAAAGGAGCTGCTGGAGCAAAGGGCATCAAAAGCCTAATAAGCCATCCTTCAGATTATGAGGTGTTGGAAAACTGATCAGAGTAGGAAAAAAAAAGAAAATAAATTAATACCCACAGGGTTGTAGATTCTCAGGCTGTCACAGAATCATACATTTTGAGCTTAAGGAGGTTAACTTTATTCAGAAAAATGTATCAAGATGGTGTTGGATGAAGCAAAAAAAAATAAATCTGAGGCCAGATCTTTTTCCTACTTTTTCACCCTTCCCTCTTTTCTTCTCACTCTCTCACTTTCTATAATAGATAAGCAGAACAACAGATTGTTCTTCACAAATTTATCAGGCCATAAATGTGGACTATTTTATTTTGCTCCTTATGTCCAGAAATCTAATCATTGAGGAAGAGTTACTTGTTCAACTTTTTCCACTTTCTGTTTTAGCATTTTTTCTCTCTCTGGGTCTCTCTCTCTTTTGCATAAAATACTCAGTGCTTCAGTCTGCTGGCAGAATATTTAAGAAAAGATGCCAAGAAAGTTGATTGGAGACTCCTACTTTTGGGGGGGGGGGTGTTATTTTTGAAATGTTTAAAAGTGTAGTAGTTAAAAACCCAACATGATTGACATAAGATATGGCTGATTGCAAAATGTCTGGATGCTTTCTGTGTTATGTATTTAATACTATTTAATATTTTTCCCTTTGTATATATGCTTTATTTGCATTGGGGGGGGTGTCTGTAAGCTTGTGTTTGCTTAGCGAACATGCGTGCACATTCTCTGGTTACTGTACTTTTTCCTTTTTTTATGTGTTTTTTCTGTCTTCCTTATAAATTTGGGGAGAATTCCGTGCCCCCCCCCTGAAATCCATGAAATGATTGAGCTTCATTCATTTACATTAGGGAGCTATGGGGGTAACTGATAGGTAGATATCTGTTCTACAGATAGAGTGACCAGCATCACAACTCCAGTTCAGAATACATGTTCTAAAGGGAGGTTGTAGTAAAGTGATTTTTCACTGAGCACATATTGTCAGCGTTTAGTTGCTGCAACTCAGTTTTCTCTCTCTTGAACTTCGGGTGCAAATGAACTAGCACAAAAATTTTAATCTCACATTTGTTTCTTCATGCAGGTGGGCTGGATTGTGAGCTGAGAGAGAGAGGAAAGAGTCTCTCAGTAGGACAGAGGCAGCTGGTTTGTTTAGCAAGAGCCCTCTTGACTCAGGCCAAGGTGAGTGGTGGTCTTTTTTTTTCTTTTTATATCCTGTTATACTTGGAAGGTGTCAAAACCATTATCTTGGACTGGAAAAGTGAAGCAAGTTTGGAGCATCTGTCCTACACAGAAGGCTAGGTTATCCTGGACTTTTAATTAGGAAAAAAAGCAATTAAGGGCATTATGTAGGTTTACAAAATATATATATATATGGAGAACTGGGTAGAAAAGAAGGTATTGTTCTCTTGTAACTCAAGATTAGCTACCTACAAGATTCAAGAAAAGGAATGTAACTTTCCTTACTCTGTAATTAATGTAATTTCTTGCTACAAAATGTAGCCCCTGTTCATGGGTAACAGATCCATGATATCTAAATGGAATTTCCACAGGAGAGAAGTTGTTTGGGTTGAAATCAAGAGCAAAACCAAAAGGACTATTGTCTTCATGATTTGAGATTTTCCAGAAGCACCTTGCTGTCCACATTTGGATTTAGTGGATCCTTGCTTCGTATGCCAAAAGGTTCACAGTAATTGCATCCATCAGTTTTTTCTTGTATTGGAAGAATGTTTTTTACTTTGTCTCAATCGTAGATTTTGTGCATTGATGAAGCCACAGCAAGTATTGATCAGAAAACAGACAGACTCATCCAGCAGACCATTCGCCAGCGATTTGCAGATAAAACTGTTTTAACTATTGCCCACAGGTAATGTTTTATTTCTTCTTTAGCCTCTGGCTCTTCAGTCTGTATAACTGAAAAAAAATCTAATTTCTTATATATTTCTGGTAGCGACTGGCCAAAAATCATGTTATGCTGAATATCTTGAAGGATGTTTCTACACCAACATTTCAAGTATTCACCATGACACTGACACACCCAGGCCAACTGCCTAATGCTGCTTTCCCTCAAAATTCAAGTTTTTCCCTGCCAGCATTTCTTTTTAGTGCTTCTGCCTGATCCTAATATCTCTTGATTGGGGGAAGTGATTTCCAGATCAGACTGCACTAAAGCTTCTTTTAGAGTGGATTTGGGCAGCCACAGATACCAAGAGAAATTTAGTTTTCCATTTTTAAAGCTGTTTGAAATTGGCACATGGGAACGTTTTCACATTTTTCAAACATTTTAAACTGGGTCTTCACATATCTGTGTCTGCGGAGAAGACTCCAACCAATACACACAGCAAGTTGTGACCATCAGTTACAGTGCTATGATGTTTTTTTAAACACATGACCTCCCTAAAACTACTTTTTTCCATGAATTATTCTATTGATCTCTGCCTCATGCTCACGTTTGAAAAACAGATGAACAGTGCGATTTACAGCTTATGTCCAATGAGCAGCAATTGTATTTTAAATAAATATTACCTCTATCCTGCCTCATACCTGAAAATGGTGCCAGTGCAGATCCTGCTCCAGAGTAAATGTGTGAAAAAGATTTCACACTGAGGATCATTTTACTGACGATGATGATGTTATCCATTCAGTCAAGTCTGACTCTTGGTGATTTTATAGGCCAAGTCTCTCCAATCTTCTGATCTTGTACTACTTTGAGTTTTTTTATGCTCTGGCTGATGTTAGCTTTGATGATGTTCAGCTACCATGTTCTTTGACGGATGGGTTTCCTTTTACCACTATCTCTTCCAAACATAATTGGAGAAACATGATGTTTTCTCTAATGAATTCATGACATAGCCAAAGTTAAGTGAGACAGAGTTTCATGATTTTGCCTTCTAGTGACATGTCTGGAGTTACTGTCAATATTGTAATGCTTTTATACAGATCTGGTGCCTATATAGAATCATCCGACTAACAAACCCAAGAAAAGCAGGCACTTTCAGGAACTTTAAAATCCCAAAAGAAAAACTTTATTGAATACGTTTTGACACTGAGGAAAGCAAAAACAACTCTAAATTTTCCAGCATAAGCTTGCATAGTTAAGAAATAGGTTTCACCTCTCCTTCCATGGAACAGGTCACGTTGTCCAGTTAGGAAGCATTCTTTTGTTTTGATAACAGTTCATGTCTTGGCTGCCACCTGTAGAAATGTCCTTGATTCTCATGGATGAAGTCTGGAGCCTCTGCATTCCATCTCACCCTTCCCTCCCAATAGTTCTTTGGCAAGTTGAAAAGTGATAATAGTCACAAGAAGTTTAAGCATTTTTCAATCTTGACACTCTGACCTGCAGAAGCCATCGGTTTAATCTTTAAAATCTTTTCAATAATGTCAAATAAAAACATAGGCAAAAACTCTAATTCACATATCTGTTCCCAGAATGTATCATTTGAGCCTCGTAACAACCGTATGTTAAAAAAAACTCTGGCCATCTCATCCACTCTGCAAAATCTTGGATTATATTAAGAGGAGCATCAAATGCATATCTGGGGTATTCTGGCACTCTGTCTATACTATTGTGTTTATTTCTACCAGGTTGAACACTATACTGGACTCAGACCGAGTGTTGGTGATGAATGCTGGGCGGGTGGCAGAGCTCGATTCGCCTGCTGTACTCAGCCAGAAACAGGACTCTTTGTTCCAGCACCTTCTACAGTGTGGATAGCAATAACCTTCCTGTGGACATTCTTAGACTTGAATTGATTGTACCTCATGACTGCAAGCTTTCCCATCTACAACAGGGGCCTCATCCACAGGTCAATCTTGCATCCTTCAAATCCACCCATTGACTTTAGAGTTTCAAAAATAACACAGGGCAGAAATTTTCTTAGTAGCCTGCAAAACTCCATTTTCATTTTGCTAATTTCACTTCCACTTACTGAAAGTTAAGTCCCACTCAGCAAGGGTTTTTTTTTTAAGTTGGGTATTATCCATCTATCATAATGCAATCAGCAAAAATGATTCAAAGCCGTTTAACTTAAGATTCTTAATCCCAGGTACTGTATGCTGCTCAAGTTTGGTCAGATACACAACCTTTACATCTTTTCTTTGGCTATCCTGCATTTCACCTCTCTGGGAATATATATATATATACCTTTTCTTATAAATAAAAATTAAACAATTCTCATTTTTTTACTAGTAAAGCTTGTTTTTATTTTTAAATTTCACTAATAGCACACAACTTATGTTTGTACTAAGATTCTCAAGACATTCACATAACAGATATGCTGCGATTCAGACAATCTCTAGAAGACAGATTCTTTTTCCAGGAATCCAGTGGGATCATTCCAGAAGACGATACTGGAATGGGCAGTTATCCTGTATATTTGTCTTTTAAGAGAAAGGGCCTTTGGCCTCTGGAAATATCCATTGAAATGCAGATAAGGGTAATTAGAATCAAGCATGTCACTGCTGCAGTCTGGTAAAAGTAGAAGGAAAATGTTGGTAACCTAAACTACAAAATTAAAACTAACTTCCTTTGTACTAGTTTATTTTTTTCTTTTCAACTAAATGTGGACTGAATCTCCATGTAAATTTCAGGAACACCAAGAAAACCATAACCTACCTTTGATTATTTTAGGTGTGCTCACATTCATCGGTAGATATTATTTCCCATCAGATCTTTAAAGTTCAAAGGAATGTAATTAGACTGAAGTAGATAGCCATCATTTATATATTTAAGGCTTAGATGTACAGCCATCTGAATCAGCTGACATTTAATCTCAGGAATCCAAAGACAAGACATATAAGATACAAAATCTGTAAATAATTCTTTTCACAATTCATTTTCTGGCAACACTAGCTCCTGCAGAGGTTACCACAGCCATGATTCACAAACTATGGTCCACAGAGATCCACCAGATATTCTGTAGCTTTGGTAACCATAGCCAATTACTACCTTAGCCCTCAGGAGCCTCACTACTAGAAGCTGGGGGACTTTGTCTTTGTCAGGAACAATTGTTTGCTTTGACTTACATTTCCCCCAGCTTTGGAAAAATTCAACTCTGCCTTGACTCATTTTTGTCTCTGCCTTGCCTTTGCGTTGTGGACTTGCCTGACCCTGTGGAATTAGCTTTGCCCTTTGGACCTTGACTCTGGCCTTGCCCCTTCAGCTTGCCCCTTCTCTTTGGACTTCCTCTGCAAATTGGTTTTGGTTGTTTACTGGCTTGTGTTTCTGGGACTGAGGATGGCTCCCGTCAGAGAAGTGTGAGGTGGAGCCTTACCAGCCACTGTAGGGCCGTTTGTTCTGACAGTTAACAGAGCAATAAAGGACTCTAATGATGCCTGTCTCTGCCTAGCGATCTGGGTCATAACAATGCTGTATGACTTCCATTTCCATCCAAAGATCCTTCTCTGTTGAGAACGATGGCACTTGATCAGATGTTGCTTGAGGCTTTCAGACTGGCTTACAGCATGACCTGGTGGTGGTATTTATTTCATGTTAAAAAAGGATCAGGATTGTTTTTAGTAATGCAGTGAGATATCCAAATGTTAGTTAGAAACACAATTTCTGTATTTGTATACTTCAAAGGTTCAGTCTGGCTTCTTTCAATAAAATACATCCATGTATTAACTTCCACTAAAAATCCAAGAACATACATCGGATTAATGAATAGATTGGAATTAGTTACTAATACTTTTCATCCAGTTATAAACATACAGATTTTTTACTTTATCTGCAAAATGTGTTACATGGCCTTTCAGTATGAAATCAGTGTCATTCAGTTGGAAGTTTCCGATTGATGTCATGGCAAGATCAGAAGTGAAGAACAGATCTCCATGCTCTCACACCGAATTCTCACTGTGGGAGGGCTCCAAAAGGAGCCGAAGCCACCCTGTAGGTCGCAGAGAGCTGCAACTCTCCTGTCTGACCCAGGGCTTCTTTTTCCCTCTTATCCATGACAAGGAGAAGAGGCAGCCATTATTGCTGCCGTGAAGCTGGGACAGCCGAGGCAACAAAGAAAGTGCAGGAGTGGTGTAAATGAACAGTGGGTGAGATGATCCTTTTTTTACACAGAACCTAACCTTAAAAGGGGGGAAAAATCCAGGAAAAGTGACTCTTAGATCTATTTGTTAACATGGCGAATAACTACCTAAAGAAAAATCCCTGACCCAGAAGAAAGGAACTAAGGGGAGAAAAGAAAAAACTTTTAAAACACAGAAAATTGGACTTTTAAACTAGATAGGTGCTGTCTTGGGAAAGGCGTTTTAAAATGCTAGAAATACTTAAATAACTGATTTGATCTTGGCTTGAATTAAATTTGGTTAAATACATGTCTGACTGGAGACACTGAAACTTAAGCAGAGAGTGCTTACTGACGAATAGAAAATGTACCATACCTCTACAAGTCTGGGGAAAATTTGATAAGAGAATTAAATAACATCTGGAGGACTGTAGTGATATCTACTATTCTATTTTTATCTACCTTATGACTACTGGAGGTTGAACTGTGAGAACAAAGATCCTGGACTACCTAAAAGGAACTGACTGTTAAATCCTGGGATATAAAGAACTACAATTATTGTACCCTTTGAGGAGCAACGTTAGGACTGAATATATGGTTCTTGGACTATTGAACAAGAGTGGGACTTATTAAAATAAGATAAGATGCTTCTTCAGGAGGAAATGAGTAGACTTTTACAAGAAATGGCATTGATGTTCCAGAATATTAATGATACTATGACAAAAACCCACAGAGAGATAAGGAATCTAATACATGGTATAGATGGAAAAATTAAAAATGTTTCACAAGAGGCAATGAACAAAGATCAAAATGTCCAGGGAAAGGAGAATGGAGGAAAAGATAGAACAGAAAAATCAGCAAATAAAACAAGAAGAGAAGAAGGAAAGGACTATAAAGATAATAATGACTGATGAAATAAATCAAAGAAAAGTATTTTAAGAGATTTTAAAATGAAATCAGATAAGCAGGAAGATACCTTTGAAAGGGAGTTAAGGGTTTGGGTAGATACATTGGAGGACTGGCAGTATAAGATCATACAGATGGGAGAAATATCTAAACTAGACAGAGATAAAGATCCAAGAGAGGAGTATGGGAGGCAAGTCAAAAAATGAATAAGAACTGAAGTATTAAAACGGGCAAGAGATGATAGATAAAAAGGAACTTAGAAAGAAGAAATAGGGGGGTTATTAGTATACATGTTTCTATATAATAGAATAAAAATAACTAGAAAAGACGACCAGAGCTTGAAAGACAGTATTATATATGTTCAACTAATATTATGATTGGCATTACAATGGCATACTGAAACATTGAATAATTAAATATTGAAGGATTACATCCTAATATAAATATGTGTACCAATACTAAGATTACAAAAGTTTGATTAACATAAAAATAACTAATATTTGTATCAAAATGAACGATACCCAGATATTTCATTGTTCATGCATTGATGTTGATGTATAGGTAAAAGTTCCCCTCGCACATATGTGCTAGTCGTTCCTGACTCTAGGGGGCAGTGCGCATCTCCGTTTCAAAGCTGAAGAGCCAGTACTGTCCGAAGATGTCTTTGTGGTCATGTGGTCGGCATGACTAAAAGTCAAAGGCGCGCAGAATGCTGTTACCTTCCCACCAAAGGTGGTCCCTATTTTTCTACTTGCATTTTTTACTTGCTTTCGAACTGCTAGGTTGGCAGAAGCTGGGACAAGTAACGGGAGCTCACCTCGTTACGCGGCACTAGATATTCGAACTGCTGAACTGCCAACCTTTCAATCAACAAACTCAGCATCTTAGCCACTGAACCACCATGGTGTGTGTGTGTGTGTGAAAACAGTGTCATCCAGTTGGTAAGAAAAAATATTACCAGTTTCAATTTTGTGTTTTTGGAAGATGGTAGAATTAGGTAGGCTTATCCAGCTGTAAAACATATTTCACTTAGATAATTAACTTTTTTCTGTTTCCAACTGATTAAGAGTCTGACCACTTTTAACATTTTTTAATTAATTATATCTGTAGTTTTAAAAACATAATTTAATCAAGATTTTTTGAGTAATTTTATTAAAAAACTTAAGAAGGAAAATAAAACTAATGTAAATGTAAAAAAAAAGAAAAGAAGAAAAGAAAAGAAAAGAGAAAGAAATCAAAGAGAAAGGTAAAAGTGCAAGAAAGGGGAAAAAAGGGAAAATAGAAAAGAAAGAAAAAAGATACAAAGTAGCTTCCGATCTTCTTTATAGCAGTTACAGATAATCCATGTTTTATGACATTCATTAAACAACAATTCAAAGTTATGACAGCCTTGAAAAAATTATTTACTGCCTGTCTCTACACTTGTGACCATTGTACCATCCCCACGATCATGTGACCACAATTCAGATGCTTAGCAACTGGCTCACATTTATAACCAAGTGCAGCATCCTATGACCATGTGATTGTGGTTTCCAACCTTCCCAGTTGGTTTCTGACAAAAAACAATTATGGAAGCTGAATTTGTTTAACAATCATATGATTTTGCTTAATGACCACAATGATTTGTTTTATGACCACCATAAAAATGTCTTTTTGCTAAACGATTTTGCCATCTCAGCAAGTTATCAAATATTCTTCCATTGTGGGTAATGCCAAATCTTTCTATTTTTGTGCATACAACAACCTGTGCATTTTGTGCATTTATCAAGTACAAAAACAAATTTCTAAGATTTTTTTCCAATTGTTTGACCATCAATTCCAAAAGAAAAGTCTTAATTTTCTAGCTCTTTTACATATCCACCAAGCATGACGCAATGTCTCTTCTTGTTCACATGTCCAATATGAAGTGGTTTTATACATTCCAGACAATTTCTCCAGTGACATATACATCATTGTATAAAAAATCTCTAAGACTATAATATAGTGTAAATTTCAATCCTTTCAACCACACGTTTTCCCATTGTTTCATCTGTTTATTATAATTAAAACGTTAGTTCACTTTATCAAACATTCCAGAAATTGTTCTTCTATTTCACATTTCAATAAAAATTTATACATTTTAGCAATTACATATTCATCATTTGTACACAATTCTATTTCAAATTCAGCCTTATGATGTTCTTTTATCTACTTTAAATCTTTCTGGTAATTGTATATAAGAAAAGCATTGTCCCTCTGTCACTGGTTCTTCTTTATTTTACATTCTTCCTAACACAATATTAGTATCTCACAATAAGTTAGCCAAATTTGTTGCCTATTATATCTTGTCTATAAAATGCTTGTTATGCTAAGAGCCAGAAAGATGTTTTTGAGCACAACCTGGATTTGTATCCCTTCCATTCTCAACATAGCACAAATAGCATAATTATTTTTGAAATCCAATTAACTCCAACTTTATTGTATCACAAATATCCCTGCCATCTTAATCTCCTGTCATGTCCTGTTAACTCAAAAGCCTTCTATTTCTCAAGAACACTTACTCTTTCATTCAAACCAAACCAAACAGCAAGAGATGCTTCTTTCAAAAATGTGTGCATACACACACGTCTCAAAAACTGTGAGAAGGAAGGAGAACTCTTTTTCTAATATGTGTCTTTTGTAGGCAAATTATATCATTTTAATTTTTTCAAATAATGACTTTTTTTTTCACTTTCGGGGAGCATTTGCTACATTTATATTTTACATTAATCACTTTGTAATCCATAATCACATTAAAAAAATAGAAGAACCAATACTTATAGTATATAATCCAGTATATCCCTTTCAGTTTCCTCTTGCACCAGTTGGAGTTTTTGTGTCTTCTTTGACACTTTCATTTGAATCTCTTCCAATTCTTCTTTGAATTTTTCTAGAAATTTCCACACCTCCTGGACAGAATTCAACTGAAACCTCTGCTATTTAAAAGTAAAATTCGTATCTTTCAATTTGTTCCATCAAAATGGGATCCTTTTCTGTTTTAATCTCTCAGTCAAAAAAAATACTCCCTTCTCTTACACAAAGTTATGATAGTAATTTAAGAGCAATTATATCTCTATTGCCAATACATAATGCAAAACTTAATCCTTTTTTCTTCCTAAGTGTATGAAAGCATCCCTTAGAACATTTGTTTTTGCAAATCTTTGAATGTATACATTTTTATCAATTTATGCCTCTATATGCTCCTCTGCCAAATCCAAAAAAATTGCCAGGACTTTAATATTCTCTCTAATATCTTTAGTAGAATCCAATGGCCTTGCTCTAAAGTCCTAAAACAAATTCTTATTCTTTTAATCAAGTATAGCCAGATTATCTAGTTCTCTTTCCAACTCCCTGGTCAGGAACTTCTGTCCTCTCTAAAATTTCTACTTTGTTGTCAATTTGTTTTATATCTCCAGACATTTGTTACAGCATTTTCCATCATCTTGGCTTCTACTTTCATCTCCTCTTTCCCCTTTACAAGACTTTCATCCATTTTTTTCTTACGTGCTGTCAATTTAGTATCAAGTGATTCTATCTTATTTGCCCATTTGCTAACATTATTTCTGAAGCAAATCTGGAATAATTCCTTTTTCTGCAGGTTGCTCTAGTGACCTCCTCTCCTCTCCTCCATTCTTGCTGTTTTTCTGGTGGTTGTCATTATATTATAATCCAAAAATGAAAGTATCTCGAACAACAGAAAATTAAAGGCAAGCTTCCTACATTTTTTGTCTTTTGTGCTTTCATCCCTAACAGCACTAATTATATTCAACATCACACTCATCAACTATAATTACAGTCAGTTTCATAGTCTGGCTCATTATCTTACTGTTATTTTTTGTTTTGTGCAATCCATCAATTGTATGCATTCTTTAATAAACAAAAAACATTCCAACAAAGGTCTAGTTCTTTTGGCTAATTTAATTATAATTTATTTAAAAGCACTTTTGCCAAAAAAAAAATCTTTCAAAATAACCATCCTCTTTATCTGTTTTAAAAATATCTTTCAAAATTTCCATGTTTGTCTTTACATTACATTCAAGGAAGTAGTGTAAAAACAAAACTCTATGACATGCTTTGTTTTCCAAATGCTCCAAAGCCTACTGGAAGATTAAATATTTAGTTAGAGCCAAGCTTAAAATTGTGAAGAACTTTTCAGGAAAAACTAATAGAACACTAAAAAAACAGAGAAGATATGTTTTACTTACTAAAGTTTTCTGAAGATTTGTGTTTGTAGATGTCAGAAGGAAAAGTTTTTTTTAAAAAAAACCCACTTTTTTCTGGCCAGAGGGAAATAAATATGGCACTATGACTTCTTTTTTAGAGTATAATGCCATACAAAGTACTCATAGAATAATGTGGCATTCTTTTAAAATGTTCTTAAAAGATCCATTCTTTTAAAATAGAATAATATGAATAACAAGAAGCCTTACAGGGTGACATTATCCAGGGGAAACAATTGAGAGATGCTATTACTTTCTCATGATAATAACACATTAAGCTTCCTGTTATCATTTTTATACACATAAACCCTCCCCTGAAAAGTTTTGAGAGCTGTGGCAATCCATCAACAAAAATTAATCAAATGTTCTCACAACTGCAACCTGAAAATTAGGTTGCAGTAACCTTTCAGATTATCTCCAATTTAAGGAAACTTTCAGCTATTCAGAAAATGTAGAACTTATTATCTTGAGGAGATGCCATTGATAAAATATATTATACTGATATTTAATGAGCCAAGAGACAAACTTTCTTAACTTTTTTTTTACTTGTCTTGAAACATAAAATAAATCTGAATAAAATATAGTGCTTGAAATCATGACAGAATAAAAATATTCTCTAGAATTGTAGTCTTCATCTCAAAATCTTACCACAGCTTCTAACCTCTAGAGTCAGGTCAGGTATGAGACAGTCTTTTAGGTTTTTCCTTCTGCTGGTTTCTGTCCTTACTCCAGGTAAACAATCACTTCCTTATGACTAAACAAAAAGATATTTATATAAGAGAAAGTCCTCTATAGAATTTATTACAAAATTTCTTAAGTGTTATGTATCACAAATTAATTATCACAAAATTTATAACTTTTTGTTTTCATCAGTAATTTTCTAAGGATTTGTTGTTTTGTTCACCCCTATTTGCTACAACATAATCCTTTTCAAACATCATTGTTTTCTTCTAGAGGAAGGCCATTATTTTTTAAAAAATCATCTTATCTAAAGCATTGTTCCTTCTGTTGATATCAGTGAAGTTCTGATCAAAACTGACCTTATGAGATCACTTTTAACAAAACTAGGAGAAAAGACAAATAGGCTAGAACTGCTATCTAATAATTCTATTTGAGGCTTATCTTATTCCTCCAGCCATATGGAGCAAATTTTGGCAAGTGTGTAAGGGGTCACCATTTCCACTGTGAGCATCATTCCCAAGTAAAAGTCAATTACAATCTTTCAGAATAAGCACAGATATCAAAAGAATCTGAAATTACCAATTATGGTTTAAGGTTTTGCTTATTTTGAAGTTGTGAGCTGACTGAGATATAATGAAAGTTACTGACAATTACAGGCATGTTAATTTATTTGCAGAAATGTGTGAAGGGAGGATAAAAGGATTGCATGTGGAAGGAAATATCTTTTTAAAATTTCAATTTACTAAGCCAAGGTTATGATATCAAAGCTTTTTCTCTGAGATTGTTAACTGTATCAACATCTAGAAACATACCTAAACTGAGTTAAAAGTTGTCTCTTCACTTTGGGGATTTTTTTGGAGGTTGTTTTCTGAAGAATCTTTACATTCTGAAGATAATTTCTGGGATTTTTCAGAACTATTCATCTCCAGGCTATGAATTACTTTATCAAGTTCGCCCTGTTTCTCCTTTAAAACTTTAATATCCAATTCCAGTTGAGCAACGTTTTTTGCAATGCTTTCTTTCAATCTGTTCAGTTCCACAAGCAAAGGATCTTCCTCTTTTCGTTTCTTCTGCAGCATCTCCACTAAATTGAAGTGGTGGAGCGAGGTACAAAAGAAAATTATTTTAATACATGCATTATTAAGGTAATTAAAATTATAAGTTTTAATTTTCTTAGATCCAAGATGCTTGGTATGGATTAAAAGTAATGTTGTCTACAGTGATACAGCATATATAATCCAATCTTTAGGATCATATAGTCCTAAATTTACAACTCTTGTTCGGCAACTGTTCAAAGTTACGATGGTCCTCAAGAGTTCTAGCTGTCACAGCATTCCTATCAGCATTCCCATCAGGGTGCTCAAGCACCCAGCTCACAATTACAACATCACAGCAAGCCACATTCATATGACTATGATTTCCCCCATTCCCTGCCAGCTTCCCACAAGTTAAATCAATGATAAAATTGCAATCACATGATGACACACATAGTCCTTGTATAACTGATGGCAACCCAAACTACTTAAACTGCCATTGCTAAGTTATGCAGTCATGTGACATTGCACACGACGACTATGTTGCTTGCGATGGCGTTCTTGGTCCTAACTGCTATTGGAATCTGGAGACTTTCTGTAGTATTATGAGATGCCTTCAGAATGAGATAAAATATAATTACACACTTTCCAAGGGATTGTGTAGTATTCAGCACCACTACTGAATACTTCAGGACAAAAAAATAATAATTACGAAATAAGAGGAAGTGATACCTTGCTGTTTTGAAAGCCTATCTAATTCAATCCTCTGATAAAAGAGTTTCTTATGTTGTGATTCTTGTTCAAGCTTCAACTTTACTCTTTCCTCTATTACCTGGAAAATTTGAAAAGGAATTAGCACATTAAAATATGCCATTTCATTGACCAAAGTAACAACAACCCTACAAGGATCATTATGGCAAATTTCCAATGTGTCCCTGAATCCACAGTCTTTTTACATTATTATATATATTTCAAATGATATTTAATGCAATTTACTCTTACTCACAAGAGCTTCTTATATAATATGTTCATTTTTCCATTAAAATAGCATGTCTTCTTACTTTATAAAATCTACCTGAAATGATTATTAACTTTGGGAATTTCCTGAAGTTCTGTAATTCATAACAAGGGAGGAGGGGACAAACAAGCCATGACTTAACAAAACAGAAGTGTATGTAATTGTACCAAAGCACATGTAACAAGACTGGAATATATTCTTAATTTGTAAGGAAATAACTTCTTTAGGACACCCAAGACAGTGAATTTTTGTTTGGAAGCTATAGGCTGAAATCTACCACTAGATGACAAATCTGTGTTATTGAATTATGTGTTGCAAATCCTTGACATCAACAAAGGGGCAAGGCAGAGGTTGTACAGGAAGATTTGCCTTTGGATTATGGATTTCCTGTCTGGCTGCTCTCAGAGTGTCAGATTAGGTAATCATATCTCCTCAGCTCTTATTCTTAACGCTGGTACACCACAGGATTGCATGTTGAGTCCCTTACTCTATACTCTTTATGTACACGACTGCATTCCCATTCATGCCAGTAATACTATTATTAAATTTGCAGATGATACAACAGTGGTGGGACTCATCTCCAGGGGGATGAGTCTGCCTACTGAGATGAGATGACCGGTTGCTTTCATGATGTGGAGACAATAACTTGGTCCTTAACACCAATAAGACCAAGGAGCTTATAGTGGACTATAAAAGGAATAGATAATAATAATAATAATAATAATTATTATTATTATTATTATTATTATTATTATTATTATTATTTTATTTATATACC
>JANHZT010001900.1:108636-120927 GCA_032468215.1 Stegonotus admiraltiensis | reverse complement strand
TCTCCTTGCAAAAGCTTATTGTTGTTGCAGAAATGAAGGTATTGATGATGATGAGTATATGTTTGCTCTTCTATTTGCCCCAGATCTTTGGTTAGGTTTGGTTCCCTAAGCTTTCTGAGTTGGCGGCCCGGAGTGGAGGCACAAGTGCCTGCACGAGTGGGGTCACAAGTTCCACAATGCTCATGTGAGTAAGGCCGTGAGTGCCTGCACAAGTGGGGCTGCGAGCACCCATGACACTCGCAACCGACAGACAAATGGGGGCTGTGCGTGCACTCCGTCCAGCTTCTGACCCGACCCAGTGGCCAACAGGCCCTGGCCCACTGATTGGGGATCCCTGGGTTAGAGTATTTAGTTGACCCCTCCACTTTTGGGGTGATGGAAAGTAGGTTTTTCTAACCTGTTTCCCCAGGACTACTATGTTCTTTTTGTAGATCTTGTAATGTTTTTCTTGCTTTTTAACATTGTGAAGCTGACCAGTCACTTTGGAGTTAGGCAGTTTAGAAATTGCATATATGAAATTAAAATAAACTATGTAGATACAGACATATTTATGTATCTATCCATCTACCTTAGAATTTTGCAGAGGACCGCTTATATATTTTAAGTTCTACAATATATTCTACATTTCTATGCTGAAAAGAAGGAAAAGTTAAAGCTTGTTAACCAGAAAGAAATAAACAGTGTTTTTATGTTTTTAAATTATACATTTTAAGTGATAAACAGAGACCTGCATTGGGCGTTTGGACTAGTCAATTTCTAAAGTCGGTTCTAAATCAATTTCTATGATTCTACAGTAATTATGAAATCAAAAAGATACTCACATTGTTCTTCAGAAAAGTTTGTTTTGTTTCAGCAGCTTTTCTTCGTCTGACCCTTTTTTTAGAAGACTTGGATTGCTGACTGGAGTAAGGAGCAGTGGTAGAAGCATCTTGAAATTGCTTGGAATTGCTGATGGTAATTGTATTAATGATTCTGAGGTTGCGATTTATACATTTGGTTTTTAGGTTGGCATGGTTGGTAACCTCAGGTTTATTTGGATATACAGAGTCCATTTGCTGAGCACACCAGTCAGAAGTTGCATAACCCATGTGGTGCTGGTATACATCATAGTCAGGTAAGGCTACTGGGAGAGAAGCAGAGTTTGGGAAGAACTGTGTTGGAGTAAATGTAGAGACATATGGAACATATTGACAGGAACCAGAGATGGGGCTAGGAGGATTATCAAGAAAAGAAGGTGGAGCTGATGGGATTAAAAATCCTGGAACACCAGATTGCTCGCACATGTCAGTAGCTTTATTTTGCCCTGAAATAGCGATGTTATTGTAGTCAGATTTTAAAACAGGAGACACAGCTTCAGGTGATGGAAAAGAATCAAATGGCGATAGCGAATGTTTCTGCCACTCCCACAACTTTGCTTTATGATTTGCCACTGAATGAGTATTAGGAGAATAAGCTGGTTTTTTCCCATGGAGTCTTTCTTCTGTGCGAGCAGCAAGCTTATCTATTTCAGCCATTCCTATGTCCAAACCAATAGTTTTAAGCAAGTCACGGATCTTGTCATATTCCACACTGGACTGTTCCAAATTCTCTGGTTTTTCAGATTGTTCCAAATTCTCTGGTTTTACAGATTGTTCCAAATTCTCTGGTTTTAAAGACTGTTCCAAATTCTCTCGTTTTACAGACTGTTCCAAATTCTCTCGTTTTACAGACTGTTTCAAATTCTCTCGTTTTACAGACTGTTTCAAATTCTTTGGTTTTGCAGTAGGTGGATATTTTACTTTCTTACTTACAGGTTCTTTCTTTTCACTCACCATTATCTTTTGAGAGTAGAGACAGTTGTTTGACTCACCATCATCATCACCATAAAGAAATTTCTCTTCATCTTCTATATTATCAGGAAAGGGATCCAGACTTTTTTCTGGAACATAAGTAGAATCAGTTGTTGTACCTAGAATGCACAAAAAACCACTTCCATCCTGACTGGCTTTTTCATGAGGCAGCAGGAAGTCACTACGTTGGCTGACAGATTTTGATGTTGACTCGGGAGGCTTCTTCCCCTCTGAAAAATTCCTGGAGTCCTATTCAAAAGGAAAAGCATTTTGTTCCTTGTCATGTCTTTTGCACTGAGATGCCTTACTACAAACAAGTTATTGTTCAACTGAAGAAATTCTGAAGAAGAAAAACTGATGAAAAGAAGTGATTGTGTTAAACTGTTACAACTAAAAAAAATCTGAAAGAAAGGAGTTAATTTAAAGATAGAGAATTGTTAAAAAAGAATTCAGGCTTTAAAAAAGATCTTGTGATGTTAATTTATAAGATTAATCAATATTTCAATTCATAAAACAGGTCATTCTTTCATATATACAAATTACAGCTAATAACTTGGAAAACTGTAAGAGAAGAAAAATGAAACTGAGCAGAGACATGAGTTCTAAAATATCATTTAATTTGACATATTGTGGGTATTTCATTAGGGCTGAGGCAGGGTGCAAAGGTGCTACAAAAAAGTTACAAATAACATGCTTCCCTTCCTCAGCAGGCCACACGATCTCACTATATCGCACTAACCAGCAATAAAATTGCCAATACATCATCGCTCTAGCTATCTTCTATAAACTGCACATACCATGTCACCACCCAGCTTTGTTCAGAGTTAACTATTCAGTGAAATGGCTTTATTCTCCCTCCATGATCTGCTCATAAAGTCCAGTTTTAAGTTGCTATGCAGCATCAACATAATCATGCCATGATCTGTGATTACTTTGAATCACTGAGCAAGAAGGAAAAAGAGCACGTCAAAGGAGCAGCAGAGGAAGCACAAAATGGGTCTGAACAATAACAGAATTCGAAAGATGCCTTTCTGAAGGGAGCATCTCACAAAACCAAAAAAGTAGCCAAATGCTCCTAAGTCAACAGGCAACATTATTTATGACTGCTGCATGATGCAAATTCACAAAAGCATGGTGCTTCTTCTTTCAGAAATGAACAGTTATTTATCTCTGTTTTGAAACTAAGTTAGGAAAATAAGGTGACTTGATAATTCAGTTTCAAATAGTTTTTAAAAATTAATATTTGTAGAGATTTCTTCAGTTTCAAACACTGAAAAATTCTACACTTGGTTTTCTAGAAACAATTTAGAAAACTTCCAACCTACATGCCTAATGCTAAAAGTTTTCATCTAAACCATGAAAATCTTCAGCAAGCATCCTCCCATCCTCCCATTCCCCCATAATCCCCCCTTTCAGAACAAATTCCTCCCTGTATGACAAGCCATCTCAGGCTCCTTGCAGAGCAAAATAAGGAGCAATTGCTCCTTATTTCATCTTGCATGAAGAAAAGTATTACTGATGGGGCTTCAAGGTTGAAAAACAAAAATCCCCATAAGTGACCTAAAATTACTTTATCAAATGCAGCTTCTCTGTTAATCTCATACAGATTTCAAAATGCTAAAATAAAATGTTTAATGACAACACTTCTTAACAGAAAGAAAGTTACTTGTTTTAAATTTAAAACAAATAAAATGCAAACTTTCTGATCCAAATGAGAACCAAGATGCTGTCAATACTAAATCAACTCCATGACAGGGAAAAAAGTGTGATATTGTTCGAAGCATTTATTCCGAAGATGTACATATAGACAATTAAATACTTATATTTCAATTAGAAAAAAAGATAGTAAAACGGACAGATTAACAAAGAGAGTGAAGAATTCAGTTCAAACCTGTATAGAAGAATCATCTGAACGTTTCTTCAGTATAGATTTTAAGGGCACTGCCGGTGTGTTCTGAGATCTATAATGGTGTTGAGATTCAGAAGACTGTCCTTGATTAGCTGAATCAGGCACTGGGTAGTCAGTACTAATGTTTCTGCTTCGCAAATCCTCTTCTCTTTTTCTCCTAATTCTTTCAAGTTTACGAAAATCTTCATCCATGTACATCAGGCTTGGGCTTTTATTAAGGCTTTGTTTACAGTACTTCTCCGTTTCTGCCAATAAAGCCCGAGATTTTATGCTTTCATCAAAGAGTCTATCTTCTCTGTCATATTGAAAGTATTTTGATTCTTGCTCCCCACCCCTCTTATTTTCTCTTGATTGATGCTGTAGAAATTCACTGTTTATGCTTCGGTCCAGTTGAGCTATGAAAATATCCCTATTGTAAGAGTCCTCATCATGTCTCATGCTGAATGATCTTGAAGGATTCTCCTCACGGAAAAAACCTCTCTCAAGGTTCCAAGGATGTGAAAGGGCTCTGCTAAATATTGGACCATCAGCCAAGTCATCCCTGATGAGAGAGGCACATCAATTACAACATCAACATCATATAAACCTCTGGAACTCAGGTTAGCATAGTTGCCTGACTTTGAATAGCCAATACCTTTTTATATTGAACCCAATATGGCTAGTTTTGCAGGTTCTGCGTCTTTCAGCAACAGCTTCACCTTCCATCTCAGACTATATCACTCTTCTAACATTTTTGAAATTTATTTATGAGCAGGCAAAACAGGCAAGAGTGCACTGTTATAGAAATGGAAATGTGCTCCAGCTTCAGATGTGAACAAAATATATATAATTGATCTTGTATTAAAGTGCTTTCAAATGACAAAGTTGGTCTTAACAACGCATATAAACCGTACAGTTTTTATTTTTTACAGTTTTTAATGTTTGTGTTAATTTTTTAACAATGAGAGTTTTTGTGTATTTATTGTTTCAATTTATTATTGTAAGCTGCCCAAGTTATTTTTTTTTTGTGAGATAGCAGCTATAAAGTTTCATTGATAAATAAATAAAAAGTTTTGTGTGAAGTGTACACACAACCTCAACAATATGTCTATAGCAAATTTGGACAATAAAACATTTTAGTCCATTTTTAAAGTAGAAGCAATATTCTAACATTTTAATTGATTAACAGCAACAACAGTATTTATCCTATGAAGCTTTAAAATGTTTCTTTCTATTCTATTTTCCTATATTAAATCAATTTGGAAACATGTGCAAAGTGCACTAAAAATAACTATCACAAACATTTTTCTAATAAGGCCTAACCCTAATCCTAACTCTGGCCATTCTTGCTCTATGTACCTGATTTTTTAAACTAATGTTTGTGGTACTTCAAAATACCGTATTTTTCAGAATATAAAATGCACCTTAGATTTTGGGGAGGAAAGTAAGAAAAAAGCTGATTGGCAGGTGGATTGGCCTTCAGGAATACCACCAATCAGTTGTTCCCAGAAGTGAATTTTAACAACAGGTTCCTGGGTTGTGAGCTCTGTGCCTTGCTTTTTTTGCTTTTTTTCCTACCTCTGAAAGTCTCTGAAACAGAGCTTCAGAAAAAAGAGCCTCTGAAGCTCTGCTTGGGGGCTTCTTTTCTGAAGCTCTGTTTGCGGGCTTCTTTTCTGAAGCTTGTTTCTGATGTTTTTTTCAGCCTCTGAAACCTCAGTTTGAGAAGCTGGGCAGGGCTATATTCGGAGTATAAGATGCACCCAGATTTTCATCCTCTTTTTTGGGGGGAAAAAGGTGTGTCTTATAATCTGAAAAATATGGTAGCTAACTTTTGACAGCAGTAGATAATATATCCACATAAGAACTATTAAGTTATCATTTCAAAATACATCTTTCAAAATACAATGAACTTCTGTTTAAAGTATACAATTCACAATGACAAATTTTACTGATTTATTATGGTGCAATAAGCACAGAATACAGGTAGTCCTCAACTTACAACAGTTCATTTAGTGACCATTCAAAGTTACAAAGGCACCGAAAAATATGACTTAGGACTGTTTTCCACACTTATGACCATTGCAGCATGCCTGTATCACGTGATCAAAATTCAGTTGCTTGGCAACTGATTCATATTTATGACAGTTGCAGCATCCCAGGTCATGTAATCACTTTTTGCCACCTTCTGACAAGCAAAGTCAAAGGGGAAGCCAGATTCACATTACTAACTTATCAACTGCAGTGATTCATTTAACAACTGTGGCAAGAATGGTCGAAAAATGGCCCAATACTCATTTAACAAATGTCTCACTTAACAACAGAAATTTTAGGCTCAATTGTAGCCATAAGTCCAGGACTACCTGTATGCATCACAGAAACTTCTCACACCTCAGATAGGAGAATCTCAATGGCAACACATATTTATTTTATTTATTTATTTATTCAATTTCTATACCGCCCTTCTCCAACAGGACTCAGGGAGGTGCACAGCCAAAATAAAAGAACCCATACAAAAGTTAAAAACCCAATTAAAAATATTAAACAATTTGGCCCATAAAATTTAAAACACCCTCAATAAAACACAAATAGAAAATTAAAACATATGCATAGTCTTGAACAGTAAAGCAATTACATTAGGATACAAGTACTCCTCAAGTTACGACCACTCTTTTAGCATCCATTCAAGATTATAACAGCACTGAACATGGGCAATTTATGACCTGTCCACAAAGTTGTGGTAATCGCAACATCACATTATTCTAATTCAGGTGCTTGGGTGCCCAGCTCATAATTAAGATATCGCAGTGAGCTGCAACCACATGATCATCATTTGTGATCTTCCCAGCTGGAACCAAAGTCAATGGGGAAGCTGGCAGGGATGGTTACAAGTTGCTCATATAAGTTGTTCCCGCTTTTTCTCCCAAGGAGCCCCACGTGGGAACTTCAGGGATCTTGTACTTTGCAGCAACTCCACACAGACATCTTGTTTGCCAAATGCAGCCATTCCAGTATTGGGAGGTCTTGTCACATTCACTAATCCCGTCATTTTCTGGTTGGATTACTGCAACACATTCTAGATGGGGCTGCCCTTGTAAACTAACTGGAAATTACAACTGGTTCAGAATGTGGCAGCATGCACAGTTCTAACTGCCCTACAGTTTTCCCATATTGCACTGCTGATGGAATGTAATCGGCTATAAGAGTCATCTTGAGGAATAGGACGCAGAGCCGCAACCAAGACATTGATCAGAAAAAAGAAATTTTAGTCTAAAATGTAATTTGAAAAGAATCTCAGGCTTGGTCCTCACTAATTCTCTCAAAGATTAAGGGAGGGAAGAGGGAAGTGCATTCAGACAACTTCTGTTACCATAACCTTTTAATTAAGGCAGCATTAGAATACATAATATTGGCTCCTACTCTGGTCTTACAGAGTTCCTAACCAGGCTGCTTACAGGACTGCTTCTCTCTGAGGATTTGGCCATTCCACAAGAATTATTTCTTTTAAAAGAAACAGCAGCAGAAAGGGAGCTAGAAAGCAGGTTAGTGAAAGGATATGGCTGTCCGGGGGGTGGGGGTGGTGTTGAGGTGGTGTGGCGAGGATTTGGCATGGGTAGCCTGGCTGAAGGGTCCTGAAGTAAGCTGATACGGGGCTCGTGGGGCAGCTCCGCACCCCCTGCCTTGCTTTGTCCTCCACCCCTCTACCTCGCTTCGTTCTTCTTTGTTCTTCGCCACTTCTCCTTGCTTGCCACTGTAATGGAGCAGTAGGCTGAGCAACGCATCGGTGTGACGGCAACAAAGCAAGGTTGTGGTGGGGTGGAGAACGAAGCAAGGCTGGGGGTGCAGAGATGCCCTCCACACCCTGCATTGGCTTCCCCGCCGCTAGGCTGTGATGATCTGGGGCGTGGGATGAAAGCAACATAGCCAGAGAACAGGTCTAACTCCCCTTTATTGCTCCAACTTTGCCCCCAAACATTCCCACGCTTACTACAAGTCCTGGAGCAAAGCTCTCACACGTACCTTCAGCAGCCTCTGGCTGTGAGTAGTCCAGTAAGCAAAGTTAGCCAAACAGTAACCAGAGCAAGTTCAGTGAAGCAGGCAAGCCAGGAAAGCCCCACAAAACAGAGCACAGTAATCTCCAGGCATCGGCAAGTGCACACAAGGCTGCACATATTCAACGCTTGTTCCCAACAAATGCCCCTCCCACCGGCACTTCTTTACATCTCAGTCCCCAGGTGTGCCTTGTGAAGTGGGGCGGGGTACTCTCCTCCCTCATAGCCGGCTCAGTCTGCATTGGTCTCGCCTTCTCTCTTCTCTCTGTGCTGCAGGATCAAGAGGGGGTAGTCCTTGCTCTTCACCTGAGCCCAGTCTCTTCTCTCCTCCCTTCTGCAAGCCTTTCTAATTCACAAAAGCCTTGCCCAGACTGACTCTGCTCTTCCCCAGTTTCCTCCAAGGCCAATGGAGCTGCCCTCTCAAGGCTCTTGTTCCAACTCATCTTCCCCTGCAGATTCAGACTCAGACGGAGGGCATGACACAGACCATCAACATCTTGAAAACTGCCTCATCTTGCGGCGGCTCCAGTAGTCCCATTCAAGACCCCACGTGCATCACTTGAACTTCTCAAACTTTACAGCGGTGAGCAAGGAGAAGTGGGCTGGTGGCCATGCAGAGTCTTAGACAGGGTTTTTGGAGCCACCGCCACAAGGCCAGGCACTTGTCAGGATGTTGATGGCCTGGCTGTGGGGCCCTCAGGTAAGCCGATGTGGGGTGCATAGGGCAGCTCTGCCCCACCTCCACTTCATCCTCCACCCCCTCCACTGCCCTAGATAGATTTTTATGGCTGCACCTCACCCCATCTCATACAACCAGATGGTGGGTGGGGCCTAATTAGGCCTTATTTTTGGGGTAAGGTTTATTTTAGGTGCAGGCATGAAGATCGGGCTAGGGCTTGTATTCAGGGTATTTTATTTTCAGGAAAGCATGGTATTATTTCACTGCCTATCAAGGAGTTAAACTTAACAACGAATACAAACTTTTAAGTCATGAAAAATACCCTCTTAAGTGGTTATTGCAGAAACGAAAAACAGATTTACTACTATGCACATTTCTTAAGAACAGGAGAGAGTGCATTATATTTATAAGTAAACTGCATACTTTGTCATCAAAATGCACCAACTTTGCCACTAATTACAAAGAAAGAAATAAGATAAAGATTTATAAAATTCTATAAAGAAATTGGGGATTGCAAAGAAAAATATACTTTGAAATTGAACAGTATACCTATTTTTATCCTGGTGTGTAAACTTAAATGTTTTAAGATTAAATTGTATTTTTGCATCTTCTGGACTTCGCTTCTTAAACATGCACTGAAATACACTACAGATTTACGTAGAAATGAACAGAAACTGACATATCAAAAGAAGATCTAGAACTACCTGAAACAAGATAAGTCACAGTATATAAATCAAGCTGTTAAATTATAGAATTTTGCCACATTAGATTCATTTAAAAATCAGAATTACTGCTGCAACTGTAAAAGAGATTTGAACATAACAATCCCAAAAAATAAGGATTCTTACCTTACCCTCCCTCCAATTTTTAGACATTACTTGGAATCATTCATATATTCTACCTGAAATTTTAATGACATAATTCTTTGTTTTTACAGTGTTTTATTGTATTTTTTAAGTTACCCTGGATTGCAAAAGATTGAGGTGGCCTATAAATGTCATAAATAATCAAATAAATATGAATATGTCCTAAGGATATATATTTTCCAAACTGTCTCATAGCAAGACATCATTTTATTTGATACAATAGGATACACAAAAAAAAATATCACAATTCTGTGAGGCTAGCTTTCAAAGAGTCATACCTGTTCACATTGATCAGACTATCAGCTGGTAAGCTTGTGCCAATGCCATTTTCAACTACGTCCCGCAAATATTTTTCCACTGAAGATTCAGAACGTCGGCCTGGAGAACGTGAGCGCTGCCTTGAATAATATGAGGGCGAATATCTCTGCAATGGGGGAAGGGACAGGCAAAAGTTACAATATGCTATCTGTTTGATAAAACAAACAGGCTTCCTATCTTCCATTGTTGCAAAATACCTTAAAACTGGATATTCCATGTCAAGTGGTCTGGGGGTCCCCGCTCGACCATCACAAATTTTGATGAAATTTTGTGTGAACATGCACACAGGTCCCCAATGAACACTGGTAAAGTGTTACCTGTGCCAATGCAATACTTGCAGAGATATAGACATTTGCGTGACCCCATACCGCAGCCTTCTACAGTATGACTCTGAGGTTCCAGCAACTTTGAGACATAATATCTCTGGCAATATTTTGTTGAGAGAAACAAAACTTAGCCATCTTGTACAACTTTTTGTGCTCTATTAAACAAAAGTATGACATGAGCCAAAAGTTGTGCTGCAACCTATTTGACAAACAAAATCATGTAGCTAAACATGGGCTATTGAAAGTTGATCTAGTCATTTCCAATGATTTAACAAAAGTGGCGAAAACAAATGCGAAGCTGGATCAAAAGACTTGTTCCAGGTGCAAAGCCAAATACGTTTCCATAGTCCAAAGCACGGCAGATTCTTCATCGTCAGATAATTACGATATAGACATTTTGGACACTGTTAATTGAAGTTTGACTGATTTAGGGACTTCTCCATTAAAAACTCAGAAGTTGAACAGTAGGGATAAAACTGGCTATGTGAAACGAAAAGTTGAATGCGTGCAGAAAGTGGTAGTAGACAAAATAACGTCAGCCGCTGGACTAGCAACTGAAGATATTGAGCAAACTAGCGAGCCTTCTGCTAAGGAATGCCAGTCATGCCAGGATTACACTGACCTAATTCAAGATAAGAAAACAAAAATTAAAATATTCAACGAAAGTTCAATTATTGACTTTGGCCCCAAAGAGTTGGTCAATACCAGTGACAGGAAAAACATTTGGCGTTTCAGAACGTATGGTTAAAACATCAAGAAAAATAGAGAGGCATTTGTGCACTATAAGATGCAAAAGTTGGCAAACCGCTGCCAAAGGAAATTGCTGACAGAGTTTGAGATTTCTACAAGGATGACAAATTTAGCAGGATGTGCCCTGGCAAAAAGGATTGTGTTTCCATTCAGCATGATGGTGTCAAGGTTCACCAAAAAAAAAAAGCAGTTGTGCAATCTGAAAGAACTGTATGTGGCATATCGAAACAAATATGGTGCTGAAATTGGTTTCTCCAAATTCTGTGAACTCAGATCAAAATGGTGTGTCACCATCTGTGCCTCAGGCACAGATTCCATCTGTGTCTGCACCATTCATCAAAATGTTAAGCTTATGCTACAAGGTGCCAACATTAAAGAGGACTACAAGCTGCTCTTGGGAAAGGCAGTTTGTGATCTGAACACCAAAGATTGTATGTTGCAGTAATGCCAAAACTGCCCGGGTGAAGAGGCACTGATAGTGCATTTGGATGAAATATTCGAGGACTGGGATTCTGAAGAATCAATTGAATACAAACAAGGGGTTCATACTGACCGCCAAATGCTGGAAACAAATGTTCTCACTGTTGACGGGTTCATTGAAAAACTCAATAGCAAAATGTGTAAACAGACTGGGCACCACTTCGTTTCAAAACATCAAAGAAAATATTTGAAGTCATTGAAAGCTGGCCTAAAAAAACTGAACGGATTGTATTGATGGATTTTGCAGAGAATTACTCATTTGTTGTCCAAGATGCTGCTCAAGGCTTTCACTGGGAGAATTTGCAAGCCACAGTGCATCCGTTCGTCACTTATTATGTCAATAAAGATGGTGCACTGCAAATTGTCAACTGTTGCATAATTTCTGATCATATGCAACATGATACATGGCTTCCATGCATGTGTTCATTCGGAAGTTGATTGAGGTTTTGACGACAACGAAGATTACAAAAATATACTACTTTAGTGACAGTTTAGCGGCGTAATACAAAAATTACAAAAATTTCATCAATCAGTGCAATCACAAACATGATTTCAAAATTAAGGCTGAATGAATTTTTTTTGGCACAAGTCACGGCAAATCACCATGCGACGGAGTTGGCGGCACAACTAAACATTTGGCTGCTCGAGCCATCCTTCAGCAACCATCAACTGACCAAATACTGATGTCAACAGATCTGTTCAACTTTTATGAGAAAAACATTCACAGAATTAAATACCGTATTTTTTGGAGTATGACACACCTTTCCCCCCCCCCAAAAAAAGAAGTGAAAATTTAGGTGCGTCTTATACACTGAATGTAGCCCAGTCCACCCACTGACCCCCACTCTTTGGCTTTTGCCTCCCAGCAGTTTAGTTCCTTGCAGCAAGGAACAAGAAACAACAGCTCATTTTAGCTTCAGCACAGCATAATTAGCACAATTGGATCGGCCTCCCGACTCTCAGATGTTTTGCTCTCAGATGTTTTGTGCAGCCCTCTGCTGCTTGCTGCAAGGAGGTAAATTGCTGGGAGCAGATTTTTTTTTCCTTGTACTAATCAAGCTATGCTGAAAACGAAAATGAAAGTAAAACAGGCTATTTGCTGTTTG
>JANHZT010001900.1:36788-51684 GCA_032468215.1 Stegonotus admiraltiensis | reverse complement strand
CCACCCAATCAGTTCACACCCCCACTGGCAGTTAAAAAGAAGAAACAGCTGTGATCACTCATTGCTCCCAGAAGCACAAAGCCGAAAGCACCAGCCTGAAGATGACGAATGAGACTTCGTCGAAACGTCGTGAAGAAACTTCCAATTTTACGCAGGAGAAAACCCGAACAACCAAAGATCTACATACAAACACCCGTGAAAACCTCAGAAAACGTATATATATATATAAACAATTAAATGCTGTTGGTGTGTGTTTTGTTATATAGTATCTTTAACTGTTTTAGTTTTCTGTTTTTTACTTTTTGTTCTGCATAACATTGCTTACTGAAAGGAAATACAGTCATGAATATGTACCTTATTGAGATATGTTAATACATTTGAGAGATGTAACATTTTATTCATGTTCACTGTGATTTATCTTTCTATCTTCATTCTAATTTCAAAAGCTGAATAACAAGACAGAAACGACGAAGTTTTCTCCTAAATGCAACTTCATGTCCATTGAGGACAGGCTGGGATGTAGCAATGTTCTGAAAAATGTGATTAGTTTTTTTTAAAAAAATTATAGTTTAGCTTTATGGGTCAATATCCTGCAACAACAGCTGTTTAAAAACATAATGATCACAGATTAGTAAACAAACCCAGAAAGCTGTAATTAAATAAAAACTGCCAAATTAAGCTAATTAAAATGGAGAAAACTCCAAACAATCCAATAAATTTCTCTGAGAGACTAGAAAAAGAGATTTTCAAAAGGGTTTGCAGTAACAAGCCATTTCAGAGCGGTGGTGTCATTATACAAAATATCCTGTTCTGTGATGGTTAAATTTGCCATTTTTACGATGGCAAGCGAGAAACGCCTCTTTACTGATTTGAATGAGTAATTACAGTACCATAGTGTATGTTATTGTACTAATACCAACCACTTAATGTTTCCAAGTTTACATTGTATAAATTATTGACTGTTAAAGTTGTTGTTTTACTCTTTAGTGAAACACCCATGAGGACTAGTAACTTTCATAATAAGGGGGGAAAGCTACATTATGCCCTGAAATGAAACAAGAACCTACATGCTGTTTGCTACCTGCCCCCAGGTTAACCCAATGAGTCAGACAAGCCTTTACTCTATTTGTTTAGCAGGCAACGCATGGCTTACATGAGATAGATTTCTAACTCACTCTTTCCTGCTTCTGGGTGTTTGCTGCTGTTGAAAGTGATGAACACCCCCCCCCCCTTAAAATATAGTTTTTAATGTTGCATCATGTTAGTTATCTGTCTGAATTAAATTAATCATATATTAGCCTGTGATCTCCCTGTTTTAACTAATAATATTTCATGCTGCAGCAGCATTTCTGTGTTGTTGTTTTTTAATGGAAAACAATGCTTTCTCAAGCACAGCCCTTCTTAGTCTTATCCCTGCCTATTTCTTCTTGAAAAACATTCAGAGGCTCTGTAGGCAATGAAGAAAGATGTGGGTGGGTTAGGAGGAATGAAAGAAATAGTGGGCATACAACTGAGTTTCGTTCTTCTTGTCTTACTCTTTGCCCAGCTGTATATAGTAAGTTACTAGTACGTGTCTCTTCTTATTCCTATGAAAGTAGACTTTGTTCTCTGGAGACTGCTAATCATGCCCCATGGGGGTGTAATCAGTTATAAGGTATTTAATATGTGCAGGCAGGAACAGGCTGCCTGGCCAGGCTGGCAGATTGCAACACTACAATTATAAAGGGCCCCTTTCCCTAGCTCTGCCCGCCCACCAGTGGCAGGATGAGGGCCATGCCCCGAGATGTTGTAAAACACACAAAGAATAAATGTGGGTGGGAGCAGGTGAGCTGCAGAAACACCTCCTTTGGGTCTACTGCTTTCCTGATCATCTGAATTGCAGCCTTCATAGACAAGACAGCCGGGGCTTGTGAGTCAGGAAGTGGATTACTGGTAAAAGGGCTTCTCCCTTTGCTTCTGGCTTTTCCCCTCTAATGTGTGCTTGTAATTGGGGAGAAGCGTTTTTGTACCATAGGTTGCTTCTGGGTCACTGACCATCCGACAAACTTCTTTTTCCCTGCTTTAATACAAGTAAGATGCAAGTGCCATTGTGTTCGTGTTCTGAACCTCTTTCCTTGATCGTCCTCAAATTGGGGGAAAAGTGTTTTCCTGAGCGGTTGGTGAAGAATGTAAAGTAGCTGTCTTGGAATACACAGAGTCATGAACCGATTGTGTTTACCTTCTCAATGTGTTCCAGCCTTTACAGCATTCCAGTTTAGGTTTCTTACCTGTAAGAGGAGTTGTGTCATTAATTTCCTACAGGGTCATTACAAATCGGTCCTATATTAGATACAGGATCTTTGATGAGAAAACAATAATCCACAATCAGTATTTCAAACCCACATGCTTAAAAGTAGAACATGTATGAGGCACCGGTGAAATTCACTTAGCTTCACTGCCGGTTTGGGAATGGGAGTGCTCACGCTATGCGCTCCTCTTCTGGGACGTAATGACGTCCCAGCGGGTGGGGGGAGCCTCCCACCACCAGTGCTACCGGTTCAGCGAACCGGATAGTACTGGGAGGGTTTCACTGCTGGTATGAGGAAAATTGGGGGTGGGTGGGTTTGCTATTCAGCTTCATCTGAGTTTGTCAGAGAGATAGGCAGTAGCTCTTCCTGAAATAAAGTTTCCTGTTTCAGTAATGCCCTTTTATTGTGTATTATTAGTGCAGCCCACTCACATTATTCTGTGTATTGTGGACAGCTGTTTGTACTTGAAAAAAAATGATTACCATTCATTTGTAATGGAGTTATATGGCTTCATGTTCATTGTCTAGCCACTGCTATTATTATATGAGGGCACTCATGTGTCAAAGTAATACAGTTGGTTTTCCAGTCAAGCTACTTGTCCTCATAAAAAATAATGAAGGATATCAAAGTGTTCAATTTTATAACTAGGCAAAGAACCAGGGTGTTTGTGGGACTGCCACTCTCTGAGACTATCTGCCTGCTACATTAGACTAGATAGTGTGGGCACATTCCAGATTTTGTCCTTTTAAGTGTTGCCATCTAGTGAGACCCAGAAACTTTTTCTGTATCAGCCCTTGACTGTGGAGCTCCCTTCCCCCTAGGATTCAGCCTTTTTAACCTTTTGGAAAGCTGTAAAGGGCTGGCTTCTCCCCCAGGCATGGAGATAAGGTAAGGTTGGAACTCAAGGATTGTATGGATTGATGGTGCATCAGGCACCTGGTGTTCTTGTTTCCCTGCTCCCTGATTTTTGGTTTTATTGCTGTGAGCTGCCCAGAGGCATCTTTTAAAATATGGCCAATCCTATAAGTCAAATCAATCAAGTCTGAGACACAGTAGAGCCACACAAAAAGCTTCATAATTCAACTAGAGTTTGGAACTTACATTTAGAATGATTTTATATAGAAGGGTAGTAGTGATAATTCCCAGAATTAGAGACTTCTCTTGAAACCTGTCTTGATGATGAATACATGAATCAAATATTTATTGTCATAGGCCAGGATAAGGAGAATGAGATACAGACAATTAGTAAAAAAAAAACCAACAACCTAAAAGATATAAGAAGTATGTATAATAATAAATATACCGTCATATGGCGTGTGAGGTACACAAGATTAAATAGCATAAAAATACATCAAAGTTTAATTTTTTAAAAAGTTAAAAGATGAAGTATACGTTAAAACAAAAGTCTAAAAAAATTGAGGGGGTGGAGTTAAAAAAAGTTAGCATATGGCAAACTAAATCTATCACAACATAAAGCACTTTTAAATAATGAACTAAATGCATATTAAGTCTAGTTTATGGACAGGAGTAGGTCAACATCTGATGGATTTTAAGTACTGCTGCACAGAACCTGGCAATATTATATCTTGTAGCCAGATTAGTATCTGCAAGCATCAAGGAGTATAAAATTGTCTTGTGTGCCCTGGGATGGATGGATGGATGGATGGATTTGTTTGTTTGTTTGTTTGTTTACTGCCTTTATTATATTTACAAATAACTGAAGGCAGCAAACATATCCATCTTCTCCTCCTATTTTCCCCAGAGCAACAACCCTATGAGGTGGGTTGGCTGAGAGAGAATGACTGGACCAAAGTCACCTAGTTGGCTTCCATGGTTAAGGTGTAACTTGAACTTATGGTCTCCCACTTTCTAGCCCAATGTCTTAGCCTCTAGACCAAATTGGCTCTCATGTAATATATATACAGTAATGGGGAGCTGACTACAAATGTCTTTGTAATATAGCATTGAAGAAATGCTGTTTCTGTGTGTCCATAATCAAAGGGGCATTGTCTCTACTGGTAGGGAATCTTCCTGTATTGGCCCTTTAAGGGCAGCCGAAGTGGGGCTTAACATTGTGCCAGAATAAAGGCCCTCCAGTGGTTAGGTATTTGAGGTTAGCTAAGTATGCCATGCGGGAGACAGAATGTTTGAGTTTACTGTCAATAAATGTTGGGGACCTGGCTGGATCCATCTAGCATTCTCTGTGTGCTGTTTAATGAGTGATTTGGCTTGATCATGTGCTATGATGAGTAAGAGACCTGGAGAAAAGCCCAGGGATGAGATTTTAGTGGCCGCTGCCTTTCTTCCATGTAGACTGAAAATTATCCTTCATAGTTAATGGGGCACGCAAAGAGGGAAAAAATAGGGTTTTTAATAGCCAATTATTAGCTATATTCAAGCTAATAATTGTATGTGGTCACCCACTTCCTAGCCTCCACATCACCAACCCTCTAATCTTCACTGTGTATACATTGTAGGTTATGCCTCCATCTTGTATGGGTGGATTGAAGAAGAGTATAGACTTCATGCTGTATTGAATAGCTGAGATATTTGACTTTGTACTTAACATTTCTGATAGTGGTGAGCTATCAGCAGAGGTGGTATTGGATTAGTCTATATTGACTTGAAGTTGTCTGCTTATATTGTAGGCAGAGAGTAGATATCAGACATGGTGGAAGAAGGACATGAGTGCAATTCCTAAGAATAAAAAAAATATACTGATGGCTTATTGGATTTCTCTTTGTGAATTAAGTCAATAACAAAACGTGTGAACAAAACCTGTGTTTGGGTGGAGGAAGAGAACTTCCTTTATATTCCTCAAAAGAAAACTGTCCTTGGCTCAAAATGTTAAATTCCTAGGTATACTTTTGTTTCTTCAACATCTTTTTTTTTGTTACCTTTAAATTATCCTTTCATCCTCTGTATGCCAAAGCAGATGTTGGTAGCTCCTGTGCTTTCCCCAGTGCCTGACTGAGGAAGTGGTGGACGTCTCTAGCTGATATATTTCAAGGTGGTATGGAGGACACGTGGGCTTGGCTGCTTGTTTTTGTTCTGTGCCTTTCGTGGAATGCAGTGTGTTTGCCTTTCTTGGCCTGTGGTTTAAGCCTGCATTCCTGTGTATAGAGTCAGCATGGCGGCAGGCGGCGTGCTGTTCATGCCCTACAGCTACATGGTTTCAGCTCCACATCAAAGGTGTGTTCAGTGCGTAGCTTGTGCCATTCCTGGCCACACCTGGTGGCCTGCAGGCATGCAAGTAGGAGGGCTCAGAGATGCAATTGCAGACTACGATGTTTAAACTCAGGCTTCTCCATACTTGTGAAATCAGGGGAGTTGAATTTACATTAAACAACCAAAACAGGTCAAACTCGGCAGGAAGAAACAGTCTCTCTAAAGGCCAGCCCAATGAGCAATATCACCTACTACCTCTAGCGCAAAAAGAAATAGTGTTTCTTTAATAGACTAAGATCATTTGAGGAGACTTTTCTTCCATGCATCTGTCATATTATTAGTCAGGTGCCTGCTAATGGGTTATCTGCTACATTTCTCAAATGGTACCCTGTGCAAAATGATGTTGAAATAGGATGCATTCTGACAGTAGGAATACTTTGCATATCAAGAGAATGACATAATTCCTTGCTTCAGATGTTTGGGTCTTGTCAGGCTACATAATAGAAAAAGATCATGACATCCCATGGAGCTGTTTGGGGAATGGGAGAGGGGGTTGTCTTTTCCTGAAATGTTATTCTCAGCTAAGTTTCTTTTATTATATTTTTGTTTTAATAGATTGATATACCAAACATAATTTACTGTACTTAAAATCAAATACATTATCTAAAATTAAACACATGCATTTTAACATTTTGGAAGTGCTTGCTTTCTCTGAAAAGGTGGCCACTTTCTTCTCTTAACAAGGGCCTTCTTGTGTTTGGTATAGAATGGTAGACCACATAACTGTGATCAAGACTGATATCTGTGTCAAGATTTACAGAGACTGTAACCTAATCATTTCTACTAACATCCATCAGTGTTATTTGTGCCACAGGTGAATTTAAAGTGATGGAAGTTGGGATCATTGTGCAATATAAATAGCTTGTGTGGAATTATAATGTAATTTGATATAAGAAATATTTTTGAAGCTGTATATAGAACTGTGTGTAAGATGCCTGCTGGTTAATACCCGAAAGAGTGGATCCAGGGTTTCTACTGGGGTTGTAAGACTTCTGGATATACTTGTAGACTGTCTGTGTTTTAATGCATAACAAAGTAAAATGGTATCTGTGTGTTCTCGATTCTCCTTGACACACTCTGTCTTGCTTGGGATGATGATAAATTATGCAGAAATTAATGAAACCATCTTTTTAGGTTGATTTATTAATAATGAATGGCTAGGGGCTTGATCTATATAAAACTGCCTTCAGACATATGAATCCATGTGACAATAGCATTGCTTTTTTGCTAGTACTAAAGCACCCTCTCCTGGGGAAAAATTAATATGACAGATCTATTTCATTGCCAGCACAAATTGGTTAACATGGGATCAAACTACATATTATGGGCAGTTTTGTGTACTTCTGTGTCTTTTTAAAAACTCTGCAAAATAACCATTGAAGCTGCTCTCAGGCCACATAGCACCCTCCAGCTCATCATAGATAAACAATCATCTTTTTTTCTGTTAAGGACATTTACTATCTTCTTCTGTTTCTTATTACTGCTTCAAATACTACTTTTAAGTTTAAAGAATAGTTGGAAATAGGCAGGCGACTGCCTGCAATTTAAGTGGTTTTTCATATGTTTAGCACAGCTGATCTTCACTAGCTCAAAAAAAAATAGTTATCATAATCATAGTTCGATTTTTGTCACGTGATATATTGTAAAGTCAAGTTCTATAGCTACTGTAAGTATTGGAATTAGAGTGTAAGTGCCATTATCGCATCTTGCCTTATAAAATATGTCCAGAATTCACAGGACTGTCTTGTACTGCCTTATGTCAACTTTGTGCTGACATATAAGTAATCTACTTCTTTTTTCTCCTCCTAGGCTGTGAGTTCTCTGTGTGAAGACCGCTATTAAAACCAGTAAGTACAGGCTAATTTACTTACTCAACAATTTCAGTGAATATTAAATTTATCTGGTTGTGGCTTTTGTATGTTATGCAGCATTATAACTGTCAAAATTGTCTCTTAAGAAAGTTTTTCAGGAGCAGAGAACCATTTACCTAGTTTTCACATAACGGTAAAGAGGGTTTGTTTTGCTAAATTGTGTTAAAACAAATGCATGACTAAAACTTTGAGGTAGACTTGGAATTTAAGCCATTTTGGGGATTTATTACTGATAGAGCAGTGTTTCTCAATCTTGGGAACTTTAGGATGTGTGGGTGTCAACTCCCAGAATTCCCCAGCCAGCATGCAGTCAGATGAAAGAAAATGGAATCATGGATTGCATGATTTTTCGCTCTGTAGACTGGGAATTGAACTTTTAAGGGGTCCTTGCTCCATCATAGTTTTTCTCAACTTTAGCAACTTTAAGATATGTGGACTTCAACTGATACTTGCCAGCTTACTTTATAGGAATATCTTATGTTTTTAAAAAAACTGTAAATAAGTTGAACATTTGCTTCTCAAGCTGGCCATAATTAAAATTGGGTAACATCTTTTATAAACTTTTGCTGTAAAGATTGTCTCTGTTTGTAACCGGTTAGCCAGCTGTATAACTTCCTGTTGTTGCATGTTTTCCCCCTATAGTTCTGCAGCAACATGATGAACCTTTTTTTGGAGGCACATATGTTGTTTTTGGAAACAGTGCATGTGCTTTTGCATGTGTTCTTAGCATTTATAAAGGGCTTCAGGATGGAGAGTGCTGAAGAAATCTTAAACAATAATTCTTAGGGAAATAAAATGCTTCTTAGAACTGGGAAGAACCAAAGATGGGACACAAAAGAGGTGCCCAGAGTCACTTTCAGTGGGAAGATGGGCAGCATATAAATTTAACAAATAAATAAACATAGTCAGTTCAGAAATGCTTTTAAAAGAATCTTCATTTGCAAGCAGCTTTGTATAGTTTCTTTTAAATGATAAATTTAATAATAAATAAAATAAAATCCAGAAGAGAGGAAAATCTATACAGCAGACCTCAGCACAACTTATCTATTAATTTATCTATTTGCAGCATATAGCTAAGAGTATGAAAACTAAAAGCAATTAAAGTAGTTCTTAAATTTTGATTTTTAATCTGAAGTTTAAACTATATACTAAAGTTTACGTTATATTTTAAGAAGGCAGCCCTCTTTAAAGTATTAAATGTGTCTTCTGTATTCTTTAGCCTGAACTAAGGCAACTATTTGTGCAATCAATTGCAAATTTAAGCTTTATAAACTTGTTTTGAAATCTATTAATGTGGCAGGAATTAGTAGCCCCACTCTGAAAGTCTCTGCTTATTTTATTGCAAATCAAATTGAACTGCCATGATTGTTGCCAGAATCATGAGGTAGTAAACTGATGAAAATATTTGCATAATTATTATTTATTTATTTATTATAGATGTCGCACTCTAAAAGATTCTGGGCAGCTTATAACAGACTACATATAGCTTAAAACAATTAAAAACATAACCACAAAATATATAATAGCTTGGACACAAGCAGCCATTAACAGTAAAAAAACAAAAACAAAAAACAAAACAGTAAAAAAAATAAAAATAAAAAACTCCACACACCAAACTCAGTCCTAGAAACAATGATATTTGGATGGCTTTTGTCCCAAGGCTAAAATTTATTCAAGGGAAACAGTCTGTAAAAGGAAGCTAAGATTCTTGTCAGTAGCATGGTCATCAACTTTCAGGTCTACCTGGATTTTTTTTTAAAAAAAATTGATAATTTCAGAGTTCCAATAATACCCTGTCGAATTGTAGCTTGTGGGTTCTGTTTAGCTCTCCCTGGAAAATATGAATTAGAATAGTTCTAATTCCTGCGAGTTATTATAATTCTTTGTGTGTCAGGCTGATTAGTAACTCATGCAGAATTTCATTTCTCAAGTTTCAGGAGCCTTCAGCCAGATGCTGTTGGATGCAGTTAGGAGACTACTTTCGAAGTCATGGGGACAAACATGTTTGGACAGGACATTACTTTAGGTCTGTAAATATCTTTATTTTATGAGAGGCCTATTCAGGGATTTTATAACTTTTTGTACTGATCTTACAATTGTGCCCCAAAAGCTTCATTTTGGATGGGATTGGTGAAGTAGAACTAAAGCAAAAAATTGTTTAGTATAACAAGCAAGATCAGTTCAATCAAATGAAAGATAAGTAAATTCCAGGAAGTTGATGAAGGTTTATTACTCCAGCTCTCAGTAAACATATATCAGATCTTTGTGGTACAGTAGAGCAATTTAAAGGGATTACTACAAAACTTTTTAAAAGGTAATAAGTATCAAAGGTTGCTAGTGAATAGGGTCTTTGAGGGGTTTTTTTGCTGCTATTTTTGATTTAAATCCAGTAACTTGAGAATGTGTGTGTATAAATATTTTTTCTCACTATTATAATATGGTTGGTAGGCAGGCAGGCAGGCAGACAGGCAGACAGACCGACAGACCGACAGACCGACCGACCGACCGACCGACCGATCGATCACACACATTTTATATATGCATAATTTCCAGCATTTGTTGCTATATAATACAGAAAGAAGGTTCTGCAGGGCTTGATCATTGGGAATAATAACATCCTCCCTTGGGCTTCAAGGAATCCTTTTCAGGAAATCAAACTTCATCCCTTATCTTTAATAACATTACTTTAGGCAAGGTATTTACAAACACATTAAAACTGATTGCAGAGAAATTCAACAAGCGAATAAGGCAACTGCAACAGTGTTACAGAGAAACACCAGCACCAGAGAAGAAACTTAACACAATTCAGTGTTTTAAACTATTTGGGAAAATAGCAGGTCTTTTGCCAGGCACTGAAATGACAGATGAAACCAGAGAAGCACTAGAAGAAAGCACTTTCTGTGATTGCTTATTCCCTAAACCCAGTAGGGAAAAGCATCCCCCAAAGGGCCTCCGATTAAAATATTTTTAAATGTTTAATATTATATATATGTAACAGTAAAAAAAATAGGTAAGTTGTTCTACATGGACACTTCCATGTTTCTTATGGGAACTGATGCCAAGATGCTCCTTTTCTGTTTATCGAAGGTCTGCCTAAAGATATACATTAGAAGGGTTTTTTATAATCCTCCAAAATGTTGCTTTGAGGTTGTTGAATTATGTTGACGAAAGTAGTAACTTTCTTTCCATTAATGCTATTCTCTCAGTGCAATTCCTTAATGGAACAATTCACCTCATAGTATTTCCAACACGTAGCAGTTATTATATATGCTGCTCTTAGCATAAAACACACTAGGTTCATACACATTATAAAATTGTTAAAACATCAAGAGGTGGTGATAATGCTGCAATTCCCTGAACATCCTGGTCTATAATGCCTGAGATTACATTCTGTACTTGATCCCCAGATTGCTATATTTCAGGACATTTAAGCCACATATGTAAATATAAATCCCCTCTCCAATGCAGCAGAGACATGATAGAATGTATAGTGTAATAGTGGAGGCAATATCATTGATTAATATTTTTGATTGCATAATTCTTCCTGTTTTTTTAAAATTTGGATTTATAAGGAGGGGGGTGTAGAACCATATATTTTTCCGAAGGTGAGTTTAAATGTCCCTGCCCTAATTTATTTCCCACGTGCTTTTAGATTAGATACTATTCTGTACTGTGTTTCCACTTGTATATTATAGATACCTGGCCTTTGGCTCCTTTTGAAAGAAAGACACAACAAATCTCAAAGATAATTTGGCATTTTATACAAAGTTTTGTCCTGAGTTATTATTTTTAGGGAAAAACTGTTCATATTTCTTTTGAATCAATGTACTTGTTTGTAGTTGGTCGTTCAGTTTTTCCCCACTGACAAATTTGTGATACTCATTTGAGTCATCAGAAAAGGATGCTGTACAGATGCAGTCATGTATAAGTAAGGTGAACAAATATTTTTGCCCGTGGGCACCAAGCCTCTGGAAAAGCCATATAAAGTGGACTGTGAGACCTATTTATTTAATGGAAACAAATTGTTTTGTAAGAAGCTATTCTCAAAGAAAATCAGAAATTTTGAATTCCTTAGTTTTAATAGCTTAATGTCATTTTTACTTTTTATTTTTATAAATTTAGATTTTTTTTATTATAGTGGCTACATTTTTTTATTTTTTCCATTTTATTAAGTTAGGGTGTTTGACAGCATTTGAAATAAGACAACAGCTGGTGATTTAGAGGACAGTGTCTAATCAAGCAGTAGTGACTTAATTTCCTCCCCTAGTTTCTTACTATTTTAATTCTTTGAATTAAATGATAATATATTTCTGCATTTCAGATTTATTTTTAAATCAATGCATCCAAAATATTTAAGATTAAAAAGTCTAAATTGTGTAATGGGACAAAAATTTTAACTCTTTCCTGTATCTCCAGCCAAGTATTTAATTTATAATATCCTGTTTTCTGGGTTTTTATATAAGCCTAATTACTCATGGAAGTATCCAACATCCAACAGCTCTCAGATTTACTTGACAGAGAGATGGGTAGCATAAATTTAATAAACATTTTTTTTAAAAAATAGAGGGGTTAAAAGCCTTAAATATGAAAAGCAATTAATTAGGGCATCTGTCGGAACCCTGACAATATGTACAGTTAATTTGTTTTTGTGTTGATTATTTTTTATCTTATTTCTTTTTATTTTGAGTGTTGCTTTTATTAAACTAGCTAGTGATTCAGTTGGAAGGAAAATAATCCCTTTCTTTATTCCCCTAAACAGACTAAACTTTTTGATGTCATGTTATTTCCCTAAACAATGGCTTTTGATCTGCTTATATTTGAATTAAGTACACTCATAAAGGATTTTCAGAACGTAGCTTTTTATAGCAATAACATCAGCTTAAGTAATCAAAAGCTTTGAAAGCATACAGTACTAACAGGAATACAAACATTTTCTTTTGACTACAAAAGTAAATTGTGTTTAATGTTCTTTTTGCAAAAAGTATATGATGAATCCTGGCATGACCTTTATATATAATTTGTGATTATTCTCTTTGCCTTATAAAGTCATTTCCATTTTAGTTCAACAATACTATTTTTTCCTAGTCTAATAAGACTGTTGATCCCAGGAATGGTTTTTTGGTACATCTCTGCTGAGCTGTAAAATTAATTGGCAGCATTTTGATTGGCAGATATCAAGGACTGGCTTGAATTATTGAACAAACAATAAGCAAACAAATAGGCCTTATTTAAACGAAAATAAAGATCACTTCTCAGTGAAATAAATTCCCTGTCTACCACATACTATAGAATATAGGGTAGTCCTTCAGCAATCTGATTCAAATTAGCAGAATGAGAAAATGGTGCTATGTGTTGCTATTTTGCTTAGTTTAAATGATAAGAATGAAATATAGTAATGGTCAGGGGTGAAATGTAAAATTTGTTACTACTGGTTCTGTGGGCGTGGCTTGGTGGGGGGTAATGTGACTGGCGTGGCCAACTTTTTTTTTTAACTTTTCAAAGCATTTTTTCTAAGGTTTTGAAATGCCTCTGCCGATCAGGCAACTCAGCTGGGATCGTCAGAGAGGCTTTTTAAAAAATACCTCTCTTCGGCCAAGAGGTTGCAGAAAAAAATGCTTTGAAAACCCTCTGACGATCCCAGCTGAGCAGTGCGATCATCAGAGGCTTTTTTTTTTTACTTTTAAAAGCCTTTTTTTCGTCGGAAGAGGTTGTAAAAAAAGGCTTTTAAAAGTAAAAAAAAAAGAATAACCAAGATTATATTTCTTTTCTTCTAGAACCAATTTAAGTAGGATTAAAACCATTGCATTAAATTTAAAGTTAAAAGAAAAACCAAATACCATGCCAAATGCACTAATTGACCAATCATTTTGTTATTTGTACAATAAAAACCATACAATTAGCCCTACTATCAACCTATTTAGTATATATTTAAAATAAACTTCAGTGGAGGCTAACTTGTTTCCCTATGGTAGATAGGCTGGGAAATCCATTAACTATTAGAAGAGGCTCCACTGGCAGTGCAGAGATAATGGTGATAAGTAATATATTAGTGGAAATCATCTCTTGGAGCACAGGTTTGATAATAAACTTCAACACATTGGCTTTTGCTTGGGATTTTCCTACCAGTTGCATTTATTTTGTTTCCAGGCATTTCCATAATAAATCAAGGAGTTAATAATCATCATCATCAAATGGCTTTTCACAGTGTTTTTTAAGTGCTAATAAATAATTAGGGATTATTTGTATTCTATTAATCTCGGGGGCTATTCACAGCATGGAGTACAAAAAATCCTGGCGGACATAAATGGAGATTTAGAGAAGGAATTAACCAGGACAGGTCTTATACTTGCTTTCCTCCTCATACATAAGATAGATATCTTGTTTCATTAAAAAAACAGATATTCAGAAAGTTTTTCTTTACTTGTATGGAATTGCAAAACATAGCGAGTCCTTTTTTGAGCTGCTTTCTCCCCAGCTGTGCTATTGTAAGATTGTTTATTCTGTACTCATTGAGGCCTGAAGAAAACACTGTAGTAAGGAAAGGGGCCAACAAACTTGTTGGGGCAAGGCCAATAGCAGGGCATCTGTAAGACTTGTTTCAGCAGCTTTCTAGCCTAGTACAAGCCTTGCTGACTTCCTGTTCTATTAATTTGAAGCTTTAGTTCTTTCTAGTTAATCTTTTCAGTGTCATTTGCAAATTAACCATATTTAAATTTGGAGCAAATGTTATTGATAAATAACATTTTTTATAATACGAAGTATGGCAGTTCTAAGCTACTATTTGTGCGGATTGCTTTCTAGGCCTTTGGATGTTCAGCATGGAAGATGGGAGGACTGTACCTCAGAACCTCATTTTTAAAAAAAATAGGAAATGGCATCACAAGTGGTCTTCGATGGGAAACCAGCCTTTAAAACCTGGTCCATATTTTATACAGTAAAATGCTTGAACATGAGCACACTGTACAAACCTCACACACACACACACACACACACACACACACACAAATAAAAAAGTTTGAAAATGAAATCTTTACTTAGGCATCTCAAAATAGAACTTTTCTTTTTCACCGGTCATATTCATGACTGGATGTAATTTTGTCTCAATCACAGCTTAATTTTTTAAGATATTTCCATATGTTCCACTTGTAACAAACAGTAACATTTGCAAACTGAAAGAGCCCCTAGAGTCCTATTTGGATCACAGAATATTTCCAATTATGGATAAAGTACTTTAGATCAGAAGCTGTTCTGCAACTTCAGTATTGGGAATGCTTTAAAACGACAGAAGTTGCAGGTTCCTCAAGCTGAAGCATTTGTGGTAGAGGAGGTATTCATCATAAGCCCGTGATGGCGAACCTATGGCACGGGTGCCACAGGTGGCACACGGAGCCATATTGGTGGGCACACAAGCTCAGCTCTGGCACACATGCGTGCACCGGCCAGCTGATTTTTGGGCCTTCTGGGCCCACTGGAAGTCAGCAAACAGGCCATTTCTGGCCTCTGGAGGGC